>SNVD02000156.1:0-129410 GCA_013180625.2 Boswellia sacra | reverse complement strand
GACCGGGGTCGATCCACGAGGAAGGGAATTTAAGCGTTAAAAATTATAAGCTAAACAAATGTGATATGGATGATTCAAAGAGGTGACATGATAATATCAACAAGTATGTAAGATGGTAGGTGGTATTACCGACCATTCAAATATAAAACAAAAAGCAAGAGGAGGTAAACCATCCATGGAAATAGGTGGTATAACCAACCATAGTAAATTAAATAATAATTTCATAAACAATAGAATAATTAAAATACAAGAGGAATTAATACAATCACAATGAAGGCTAAGGTTAGGGGATCCGCCCTTGATATTTCGAATAAGGATAATTAACCCATTTTAGTTATATGAATTATATTTGTTTCATTACTAATATTTATACCACTTCTTGTAAATGGGTTCAAGCATCCAATGTGCCAATCATCATATGTCTACAACAAATCAAGGTTCCTAACTAGATTCGTGTCAGTAAGGAAGAACCATACATTATCTAGAAAGGATCCAAACATTTGATGTGCCAAAGATTGTCGACAATGGATCAAGACCTCCACTTTACGAGTGGTGTCAAGATTGATTAAGAAATTAAATATAAATCATATTGAATAAACATTATCAGATTAAGATTATTAAGCACATATTAAGGGTTAGAGAATCCTTATTCTCATATCAAGGGTTTCACCCTTTCACCTTAGCAAAAGAGAAATTAGAAGAACCTTATAATAGAAAGAAAATAAAATGCAAGAAAAAGGAAATTCATTAATAACATAAACACACAAACCACAAAACAAGATCCTAGCCAAAGCCAAAATGTTCCAGCCAAGGCCAAGATGCCCTAATGGGTCACAAGGCACCTCTATTTATAGATACATCCAGGGGCAAACTTGTCAAATTACAAAGGCATAATTGTCAAATATTAGTTGTAAATATCTTTGACAATTGGATCATTAGGCACCAACTTTGACCATCAATTTTGACATCTAAATGTTGCGAATTTTAATCACATGTCTTCATGAAAGTTGTAGATATTTCTCTCAGCTTTCTAGAACATATTGATTTGTACAATTTGGATACGTATTTTGAGATATACGGTCCAAATACTGAGGCCTGGTCAGACTGGGCCGAGACTGTAGATGGGTTCACTTCAAGCCCAATTTTGGTCCACTAAGAGCTCGAATTTGATGATGCTTATGAAATGCAATCTTGTAAAGAATTGAATCAGCTTTCCAAAACAGTAAGAATTGCACCATTCTGATCTATAAATAGAGAGTTATGCCCATTTTACCGAACCTGTAACAAAACCAAAATTAAGAGAAAATTAATTCCAAAGATGCAAAGACTACAAATATGCTAAGTTGAGGAATTTAATGACACTATTAATGCAATATGATGAACTAAACTCTTATTTAACTTGCATATTTAAGTGTTCATCACACCCCCCAACTAGCTTATTGCTAGTCCCTAGCAATTAAAGCGTTATTATTTAGAAGTGATTTATAGAATTTTACATCCAAGGTGGTCATTTATTGCACTCTCTTTGATTTTATCCAAATAAACAAACTCTCAACTGATTTTTTTTTATATGACTCACGTACCCTTCAGTCAAGATATCAATAAACCTTCTTTTTGTGCTCAGTCGACACATGATTATGGGGCTTATTAGAAAGAAGTCATATCAGTTCTAATATTTGTTAAGGCTAACAACCTTAGGTAAGGGGCATTTATTCATTATATATATATATATATATATTTTTTTTTTTCTCTCTTTTTTTTTTGAAGGAATGCATCTTTAACCCATGTAGCGAGCCTTAGGCTAATGACTCCCAGACCAGTTGGCCTTAGGGCATTAGGTGTTAAGACACCCTTCGAGCTTAACGACTCGGGTTGCCGATGCTTTATTTTTGCTTAGAAACTTGTGGATAGTGCAAGGTTCAATCCCATTTAGCTTTCTCCTTAATCCATGTAGCGAGCTTTGGGCCAATAGCTCCCAAACCAGTTGGTCTTAGGGTATTAGGTGTTGAGGCACCCCTCGGGCTTAATTGTTCGAATTAAGGAGGCTACGAGACCAAACTTTATCCACAATTGCTATTTTTTTTCTTTTTTCTTTTTTATCTTTCTTTTTGCTTTTTTTTTTAACTTTCCCCTTCCTTTGTGTTGTTATCCTAAACAAAACAAAAGAACTCAAATATTACAACATCTCATTTTGCCACCCACAATCATACATCAAGGTATGTGTGTGTGCATGAAGAAAGGTTCATGAATACTTGCTTAATGAGTACATAAGCACACAATTTTTTTTTTTAAATGATAAGGTTGTGAGAGTTCATAGATTTGAATAATTCAAAGTGAAATGAATAAGACCTCCTTGTTATAAAATTAAAAAATCAAGTCTAAATAATATCAAGTTAGCTAAAATGAGTTCATAAGATGAAAATAAAATGACAAATTGGTTAGAATAGGTTTCAAGAGTTCAAACTGGTCCTCCATACTCTGTCATTCCTGACCCAGAATGCGTCTCAAGAGGATTTGAATTCCTTACACCGCACTTTGAATCTAATTACTAACTCGCTTTTCTTTTTTTTTTTTGCAAGAAAAAATAAAATTTCAAGACACACTTATGTCTACTATCCTTCCCCCCCAACCAAATGAAACATTGTCCTCAATGTTTAAATGTAGAGAGATAAAGTATAGGAAACATTACCTGAAGCTTCTGTTATTCAAGAGAGATGACCTGAAAGACTCATAAAATAACATGCTAAAAATAAAATAAAATAAAATAAAGGACAAGAAGAAAAAAATTACAAAACGGAGATTCAAATCCAATTTGCACTTTTTGTTTTGCCCTCCTGCCCAATTAATTTGAGTACTAACTGGGTCAGGTTCATACTCAACTTCTTGTAATTTGTCAAGTAGCTCACCAGCAAAAGTGGCAGAAATAAGGATCTTTCTCGCTGAATGAGGGATAAAATTCTGTTCCACAGCTGCATCAACAAAACTTATCACAGGATCAAAGAAAATTTTGACATTCAACAAACCTATGGGTTTTTGATGGAGATTCAGTTGGGCCCAAGAGGCACATTGAAAAATTTCTTCAAGAGTGCCAAAGCCACCTGGTAAAGCAATAAAGGCATCTGAATTGATGAGCATATGTGCCATACGTTCATGCATAGAGGAGACCTGTAACTCCTTCCCAACCGTTTTTCTAACAATACTTTCTACAGCCAAAGCTTTAGGAATAACTCCTAAAACTTAAGTACCTCCTACAAGTCCATCTTGCACATCTGGGACAAACTTGTAACCTTTTCGCTCTTCGTTTTTTGGCATTAGAGCTTTTTCACAAACCTGGCATATGGGAAACAAGATTATCTAAAAACTCACAAGAGAATCGAACCTTGGCTTCAATTAACCATCTTAAATCAGCAGGAATACCCTTACACATGAACAACCTTAGTCTTTCAGCACGAGCTTTATAAATTTTAAGCAAATCATTTTGAGGAAGAGAGGAAAAATGTTTGTGCAATTTTGTGAGAATGGTATCCATGTGAAGAAAATAAGAGAGAAGAAAATGGATGCAAGGTGAGCAACAGTTTTTAGGGAACTGAAAAACCGACTTTAAATGTCACGGAGTACCGTATCCGCCACTTGACCAGGAAAAATCAATCCTTAAAAAGGATCGATTAAAGCAATGGACTCTTCATTTTGGGTAAAATTTTCAAAGAATGGTTTTAACCGTTGTCCATTAACTTTAAACACATTACCATTCTTTGGGTTCTCAATTTCAACTGCTCCATGAGGGAAAACATTTTTAACAATAAAAGGCCCAGCCCAATGAGACCGAAGTTTACCAGGAAACAAATGCAATCTTGAATCATACAAAAGAACTTTCTGTGAAGGTTCAAAAGATTTTTCTAACAATGGATTTGTCATGAAAAACCTTCATTTTTTCTTTGTAGATTTTAGAATTTTCATAAGCCTCATTCCTGATTTCTTCAAGTTCACTCAGTTGGAGTTTACGTCACTTGCAAGCATCATTCAAATTTGTGTTGAATGTTTTAATGGCCCAATAAGCTTTATGCTCATTTTCCACAGGTAAGTGACAAGGTTTTCCATAAACTAGTCTATAAGGAGACATTCCCAATGATGTTTTAAAAGCAGTTCGGTAAGCCCAAAGTGCATCACTAAGTCTTAAAGACCAATCTTTACGATTTGGGTTAACCGTTTTTTCTAGGATCTGTTTTATCTCCCTATTAGCTAATTCAACTTGTCCACTTGTTTGTGGGTGATAAGGTGTAGAAATTTTATGGGTTATTCCATATTTCTTCATTAAGGTTTCAAATGGTTTATTACAAAAATGCGTACCCCCATCACTAATAATGCTCGAGGAATTTCAAATCTACTCAAGATATTCTCTTCCAAGAATTTGACAACTGTTTTGTGGTCATTGTTTCGACATGGAGTTGCCTCGACCCATTTTGAAACATATTCTACTACAACAAGGATATACACAAAACCAAATGACGGTGGAAAGGGTCCCATAAAATCAATACCCCAACAATCAAAGATTTCAACAACAAGAAGGAGATTCAAAGGCATCATGTTTCTTTTTGAAATGGATCCCAATTTTTGACAATTTTCACACGTTTTGCAAAATGCATGTGCATCTTTAAATAAGGTGGGCCAATAAAATCCACATTGTAAGATCTTAGCAGCTGTTTTTCTAGATGAAAAACGTCCTCCACATGCTTCAGAATGACAAAAGTTAATGACACTACTTACCTCATTGTCGGGTATGCATCTTCTCATTATTTGGTCTGGACAATATTTGAACAGATATGGGTCATCCCCGTAAAAATTTTTCACCTTGGTTAAAAATTTTCTTTTGTCTTGAGCATTCCAATGAGGTGGCATTTTCCCTGTCGCAAGAAAATTTACAATATCAGCAAACCAAGGTATAGTAGCAACAGAAAATAAAAACTCATCAGGAAAAGAATCATTGATAGGTGAAGTTTCAATTAATGTCTCTGTCGTTAGTCTTGAAAGATGATCAGAAACGACATTTTTGGCTCCTTTCTTATCCTTTATTGTGATGTTGAATTCTTGGAGCAATAAGATCCACCGTATCAATCTAGGTTTTGCATCCTGTTTAGACATTAAATATCTCACAGCTGCATGGTCAGTGTAAACAATTATGGGAGAACCAATTAATAAGAACGAAATTTGTCCAATGCAAATACTACTGCAAGTAGTTCTTTTTCAGTTGGTGTGTAATTCATTTGTGCATCATTTAAAGTCCTACTTGCATAGTATATTACATAAGGCTTACCTTCTTTTCTTTGTCCTAAGACAGCACCAACAGCATAGTCACTTGCATCACACATCAATTCAAAAGGCAAGGACCAATCAGGAGATTGCATAATTTGAGCAGTTGTTAAAAGCCCAATTAATGTATCAAAGGCATTTTGACATTCTTAAGTCCATTCAAAGGAAATATCTTTTATTAAGAGGTTACAAAGAGGTTTAGATATAGCACTAAAATTTCTTATGAACCTCCTATAAAATCCAGCATGCCCTAAAATGAACGAACCTCTTTAACTGTTTTTGGTGGAGGTAGATGGGAAATTAATTCCACTTTTGCTTTTTTGGCCCACTGGTTCAATTCCTTTAGAAGACCACCACATGACCTAAGACAATTCCCTGAAGTGACCATATAATGACATTTTTCCCATCAAAATAAGACCTTTTTCTACTACAGCCTTTTTAGGACTTTTTCTAAATTTTCAAGACAATTATCAAAAGAGTTTCCAAAGACCATTAAATCATCCATGAAAACTTCTAAACAATGCTCAACCATGTCACTGAAAATGCTTAACATGCATCTTTGAAAAGTGGCTGGGGCATTACAAAGTCCAAAAGGCATTCTTCTAAATGCAAAAGTGCCAAAGGGGCACGTGAATGTGGTCTTTTCTTGGTCTTCAAGTGCAATGGGGATTTGATAGTAGCCTGAGTATCCATCAAGAAAGCAGTAGTAGGGTTTTCCTGCTACTCTTTCAAGAATTTGGTCAAGAAAGGGTAAGGGAAAATGGTCTTTTCTAGTGACAGCATTTAATTTTCAATAATCAATGCACATCCTCCAACTAGATGAGACACGAGTTGGCAATAATTCACCCTTTTCATTTTTAACCACTGTGATGCCGGATTTTTTAGGTACTACTTGTGTAGGGCTTACCCACTTACTATCAGAAATAGGATAGATAATTCCCGTATCAAGTAGTTTAAGAACTTCAGCCCTAATGACCTCTTTCATGTGTGGATTTAATCTCCTTTGAGGTTGTTGAGATGTTTTGGCATTTTCCTCTAAATGTATTCTATGTGTGCAAATTAAAGGGTTAATGCCTTTTATATCTTTTAAAGTCCACCCAATTGCATTTTTATGCCTTTTAAGCGCTTCTATCAACTTACCTTGTTGCTCGCAGGTGAGGGATGAAGAAATTACCACCGGATATGTCTGATTCTCCCCAAGATATGCATATTTCAGTCCTTCAGGCAAGGGCTTCAATTCTAACTTGGGAGCTTCATTTTCCTTGCTTTCATTCATTTGCCCCAATTCTTCAAATCTTGATTTTGAGCCTTTTTCCATCACCGGTGCACAATCCAATAAAGAACATATATCAGAAAGATCAGACTCTAGTTCCATGCTTGATTCTAATGAATGCACTAGACAAGTTTCCAAAGGGTCAGAAGAACTCCCTTTTTGGATGTGACCTTCCATAATAGATCCGATCATATTAGCCTCCTCAATTTCATCTTCTTCTTCATGTGGTTGTTTGCACATATTGAAAACATTAAGTTCCAATGTCATGTTCCCAAACGATAGCTTCATGACTCCGTTCCTGCAATTAATCAAAGCATTAGAGGTAGCTAGAAATGGACGCCCTAAAATGACAGGAATTGAATTACATACTTCCACTGGTTGTGTGTCCAAGACAATAAAATCCACTGGGTAAATGAATTTATCGACTTGAACTAACACATCTTCTACTACTCCTCTTGGTACTTTAATTGATCTATCAGCAAGCAAAAGAGTCATAGAAGTCGGTTTTAACTCACCTAAATTGAGTTTCTGAAAAACCGATTATGGAAGCAAATTCACACTAGCACCAAGATCAAGTAAAGCTTGTTCAATTTTATGCTCTCCAATAACACATGAAATTGTAGGATAACCTGGATCCTTGTATTTCACTGTATTATTATTTTGAAGAATAGCACTTACTTGCTCAGCTAGAAAGGCCTTCTTTTTCATATTCAGTTTTCTTTTCACAGTGCATAAGTCTTTCAAAATTTTTGCATAAGAAGGTACCTGTTTGATCACATCAAGCAAGGGAATGTTGACCTTTACCTGTTTGAAAATTTCAAAGATTTCATAATTGTGAGTTAGCTTCTTTTGTGTAGCTAATGCTTGAGGAAATGGAGGCACAGATGAGGATTTGGTTTCCTCTTCGCTAGGTGTTGGTTTGCAACCTCTTCCTGCCCTTTAGAGATCGATTCTTCTTCTTTCTTACAAGGGTTAGGAATATGTTTTTCAACAACCTTACCATTGCGAAGGGTCATGACTGACTTAGCTTGGTCAAAATAATGGTTATTTGAACTCCCTGCATTTGAGTTAGATTGATCTTTGGGTTTTGCAATGTTTGAGAAGGAAATTTTCCCTTCTCTTGGATGCTAAATGTCGATGCAAATTTTGCAAGAGTTTCTGACAAATTTGATAATGTTTGAGCAGTTTGACTATTGAAAGTCTCTTGCTTTGTAATGAATGAATGCAATGTCTCTTCAAAGTCATTCCTAGGAGGAGGAGCATATGCATGATCATGAGCATTTGAAAATTTGTTTGTGCTGGACAGGGACTTGTGAAGATTGTTGCCTGATTGTCATTTTCCAGCTAAAATTTGGATGATTTCTCCAAACGAGGATTGTAGGTTTGTGAATATGGAAATTGTGATTTGGGGCCTTTTGAAAAGTGTTTAAGGATTGGATTCTTCATGGAACATTCCCTAAGTCAGGCAAAGTGGGGCATCATCAGTAGAATGGTCATTGTCATCACAAATGTTTCAGACATTTTCTTGAATAGAATTCAATTGACCACTCTTTTTCATTTCTAAAGCCTCGACTTTTCTAACTAGGGATCCATATTTGGCTTGAAGGTCATGGTCTTCCTAAGGTTGTAAATGCCTCTATTGGATGTCGAGGTTGGGGCTTGCCTGACCTCCCCCATAGGTGCGCAGCAGTGTGGCGCGTGATAAAAAAAAAAAAACGATGAATTTGTGGCCTTTTCTTACCAAGGATCTAGGAAGTCAAGTGCTTCCTCAGGGTCTTTTTCTTTAATTCTCCATTACCATTACTTCCTACTAGTTGCCTATCTTGAGTGTTAACCCTTCATCGAAGTGTGTCAACTATTCTCACGTTTCAAAACCCATGGTGAGGACAGGTATTAGTAGTTCTTTATACCTATCCCAACATTGGTAAAGGGTTTTCCCTTGTTTCTGAGAGAAATCAGAAATTTGTCTTTTAAGAGAATTTGTTCTATGGGTAGGAAAAAATTTTTTCAAAAATTGTTGTTTCATCTCATCCCATGAACTAATGGAATTCGACCTCAAATTTTGTAGCCATTTTCTAGCTTTATCTTTTAAAGAAAAAGAAAAAAGCTTTAATCTAATGGTGTTTATGCTACAATTTGGGTCAGTGTAGGAGCTACATACCTCTTCAAAGAGTTTCAAGTGCGAATATGGGTTATCCATGTCAAGGCCATGAAAAGTGGGTAGAAGTCTAACAAAACTTGGTTTGAAATTGAAATGGATTGAATCTGGAGGAGAAACTACAAAAGATGGTGCACTAGTCCTTACCGGATTCATGTAGTCTTTGAGGGTTCTTCGTTGGTTTTGATCATTTTGTTGCGAACCGTTGTCCCCTTCATCCGTGAATATTTCCTCATGATTGTCGGCCATGTTTTCTAAGGAAGATGATGTTTTTCTAACAAGTCTACCACTAGATGTTCGTGACCAAATTTTCATGCAAGAAGGAGAGAAGAAAAGAGAGGAAAAGATGAACACAAAAAAATAAAAAATTTAGATCTAAGATGAGAAAAGAGAATACTTCCAATTTTGCACGCCAATTTTTACCTTCCCCGGCAACGGCGCCAAAAACTTGACACATCCAAAAAAGGATTGTCTCCCAAGTATAGGAGTGTCGAAGTAATAAACCCGGTAAGACCAGGGTCGATCCACAAGGAAGGGAATTTAAGCGTTACAAATTATAAGGTAAGCAAATATGATATGAATAATTCAAAGAAATGACAAGATAATATCAATAAATATGTAAGATGATAGGCGGTATACCGACCATTCAAATATAAAACAAAAAGCAAGAAGAGGTAAACCATCCATGGAAATAGGTGGTATAACCAACCATAGTAAATTAAATAATAATCTTATAAACAATAGAATAATTAAAATACAAGAGGAATTAACACAATCACAATGAAGGCTAAGGTTAGGGGATCCGCCCTTGATATTTCGAATAAGGATAATTAACCCATTTTAGTTATATGAATTATATTTGTTTCATTACCAATATTTATACCACTTCTTGTAAATGGGTTCAAGCATCCAATGTGCCAATCACCATATGTCTACAACAAATCAAGGTTCCTAACTAGATTCGTGTCGGTAAAGAAGAACCATACATCATCTAGAAAGGATCCAAGCATTTGATGTGCCAAGGATTGTCGACAATGGATCAAGACCTCCACTTTACGAGTGGTGTCAAGATTGATTAAGAAATTAAATATAAATCATATTGAATAAACATTATAAGATTAAGATTATTAAGCACATATTAAGGGTTAGAGAATCCTTATTCTCATATCAACGGTTTCACCCTTTCACCTTAGCAAAAAGAAATTATAAGAACATTATAATAGAAAGAAAATAAAATGTAAGAAAAAGGAAATTCATTAATAACATAAACACACAAAACACAATACAAGATCCTAGCCAAAGCCAAAATGTTCCAGCCAAGGCCAAGATGCCCTAATGGGTCACAAGGCACCTCTATTTATAGATACATCCAGGGGCAAACTTGTCAAATTACAAGGGCATAATTGTCAAATATTAGTTGTAAATATCTTTGACAATTGGGATCATTAGGCACCGAGTTTGACCATCAATTTTGACATCGAAATGTTGTGAATTTTAATCACATGTCTTCATGAAAGTTGTAGATATTTCTCTCAGATTTATAGAACATATTGATTTGTACAATTTGGATACGTATTTTCAGATATACGGTCCAAATACTGAGGCCTGGTCAGACTGGGCCGAGACTGTAGATGGGTTCACTTCAAGCCCAATTTTGGTCCACTAAAAGCCCGAATTTGATTATGCTTGTGAAATGCAATCTTGTAGAAATTGAATCAGCTTTCCAAAACATTAAAAATTGCACCATTCTGATCTATAAATAGAGAGTTATGCCTATTTTACCGAACCTGTAACAAAACCAAAATTAAGAGGAATTAATTCCAAAGATGCTAATGCTACAATTATGCTTAAGTTGAGGAATTTAATGACACTATTAATGCAATATAATGAATTAAACTCTTATTAAAAATGCATATTTAAGTGTTTATCACTTAGAATTATGCATGTCTAGGTTTATTTTTGCTTCGAATAAGAATGCTTAGGGTTTTATTTGATGCTTAGAAGCATGTTTAGGGTTTATATGAATTGTTTAACCTTTGTTTCTTTTGTAGGATGGATAAACGTGTCAAGATAAGTCCGCTTTCCCTTCATTATTTATAATCATGTTAGGAGTTTATTTTATTTGTGAATGCTTAGAAATATGATTAAGAGCACATGTCTTGAAATCATGCTTAAGAGTACATGATTAGAATCATGGCTAGAAATTAAATTTATTTTTTAAGCATGATAGAAAATAGCATAGAATTAGATATGAATTACCTTGACTGGTTGAAATTGTCGTTTTTGCTTTGATTGATTGATTTAGGTTGGAATAACCATGTTTTTCCATTATTGATTGAATTAGGCAAGAATTGTCATATTTAGATTTTGCCATTGAATTATGCTAGAATGGCTATGATCGAGTAGATGGAATTACCATGATAGAATTATCAAATTAGGTAGAACTACCATGATTTTAGTTTATGGCCGCGTTTATAATCTTGATTGATTTATTTTGATTAATTTTTATGTCTAAAAATGTGATTGTATAATTATATGATGCCATAAAGTGTTGGTGGACTCATATTGATGGTGAAGGACCATCACTTAGAACAATTAAATATATATATGCATGATGCCATTAAAAGACTTGATAAATAATGAATAGACTTACATTTGATGGTGAGGAATTCACTGTTTATCGAGTCCCGAATTGATTGTTTATATTTGATATTTGAGTTATATGAATATGTTATGAATGAATGAATATTAAAAGTAGATTTACTTTTGTAATCATACTCTTATTCCCCTATGTACGAACCGAATTGTGATTCTATTCTCCTCCTTCTTTCTTTGTATGAATATACAATTGTTATTGGTTGAATATACTACTTCACATGTCTTAGAAAAGATGAAATAAACGATGTGCATATAAAATGAACAACTTATGTGGACTGTATAACAATTCAAGCAATTTTTTTATTTGGTATTTCCTAGTGTAGGATAGATTTATATCTGGGTGGGCTGAAGGCTCGTACCCAACTTCCTGAACCCATCTCTAAAGGGATGATGGTAGTTTAGGATCTGAAGCAATGGCTCATTTGTGTTTCTTTATGCCTCGAAAGAGGCTTTGACACAGTGTCATGGTTGCAAAACGCTCTGGTAGGATGAAAGTTGTATTCATAGTGGTGACTCCATAGGGAATATAAGAAATTGATTTCAATTTGGAAACTAAATTATTAGAGCTTACTTTGTTATTTTGAGTCCTTGCATCACTACACAATGCACATAATGAGCACGAATTGCCTAAACTAGCCGTGTGGTTTTGACATGAGAAGTCTTTGGCTTCATTCGATCTTTAGATGACTCATGTTGGTATCACCATCTTTGAGAACGTACCATTGAATTGGTATAAAGAGAGGTTGGCCTAAGAGGACATCTCCGACTTGAAGAAGCCTATACCTTTGGACCCTTAAGACTCAAGCCCAAACAAATGCACTTTAGAAATTTCCAATAAGATAAATGTTTGAAACCCATGTTGAAATGTATGTCCATGGATGTAAATTTCACATGATTAGAATAACATTGACTCAAATCTTATGGAACCATGAATAAATACCACATGTCAAATCACCTATAAGAACAAAATGAGGGCATGATACATGACTTAAGTTATCATGACATTTAGAGCCATGTTATGATAATCATTAAGAATCTAATATCAAATTGAATGTTAGAATTAGAAGAAAGAATCTTGTCTTCTCAAATCCCATGATGATGACTTGGGAATGAGACCAAAAGTCTTAGGAAAGGGACTTGATCTCGTGTGTGAGAAGAATAAGGTTGGAAGGCCGAATGTCTATCTATGCCCTTGTATGAGCATGCATCATATCATGCATACATGTATGCATGCATGGCATTAACACCTTTGTTTTACAGCCATCATAGCTTGGGTTAGACGACGTGGTCATTTAACAAGACAAGGAGAGGAATCAGTTGCCAAAATCACCAAACAATAATGTTGAAATGGTTTAAGGACAGGCTGACATCACTGCACTCCAATAATAGATAGCCCAATTTGTAAAAGATATGCAAAATGATCCCAACCAACCAAGTCAACTGTCTCTAAGAGGACATGGTGGTGATGAGGGTGAGATTAGACAAGGTAGAGATAGGAGGAAAGGCCCTACTGTCAAGATGAACACAAATCAGTTAAACAATTGGCCAAAGACACGGAAAAGGTCCAATCTCTCTTGAAGAAAAAGGGGCTAAACTAGTGGTATCTTGCTTATTAGGGACAATGATTTGTCACCAAAGTTTTGAATACCAGACTTGCCCAATTCAATGGAGAAGGCAACACAAAAACTCATTTGAGACAATATGTTGTTGTCATGGCTACCACTCAAGGTGAAATCCTATGTGATACAACATTAAGAAGTGATTTAGGCTATTTTTAAATCAATTAAGTCTTCCAAGCCATCCTACATCATAGTCCATAGTACACCTAATTGAGCCTAATCGAGCATTTTCTTTATCAAACCTCAAAAGTTATCCTAACATTGGAAAAATTTTCTTACATAGTATTCTTCACCCATAGCATATAAACATTCTAGAAAAGAGCATAGAAGGCCATGTTTATGGGAAAATCAAAGGAATTTAACAAGTTTTGTGCAATTTTGAGCTTTAAGAGGATAAAGAAAAAAAAATGAAAAGAAAAGAAGTGCTAATCCCATAAAGCAAAGTTTAGAGGTGTGGCTGTTCAAAATTGAAATTAAAGAAAATGAGTGGATGACAATAAAACCTCGAATGGTTGTATGACTATATGTGAGATAATCTTATAATTTTTCTTGTCATACCTTGACCCTAGCCTATCATTATAAGCTTGATAAAGCCCTAATGATCCTTGTTGTTGTGATTAGCCTATATTAGTGGAGAGTGGTGTGTGATACATCAAAAAATAGGATTATCTCCCAAGTACATGAGTGTCGAAGTAATAAACCCGATGAGACCAGGGTCGATCCCTGAGGAAGGGGATTTAGCGGTACAAACTATAGAAAAAGAAATATGATATGAATAATTTAAAGAAATGACACGATAATATCAACAAATATAAGTGCAGATGGTAGGCAATACTATCAACCATTCAAAAGTAAAACAATAATAAAAGGCGGTAAAACCATCAATGGAAATAGGAGGTAAAACCTACCATAGCAAATAAAAGAAAAAGTTCATAAGCAATAAACAATAATACTTAAAATACACAAGCAAAAGGAATTAACACAATAATGACGAAAGCTAAGGTAAGGGGTTTCGCCCTTGATATATCAATAAGAATAGACAACCTAATGATAACTCAATTGGAATCTACACATCAAAGAGGTTCCAATCGAAAGGTATGTCATTTAAGTCATTTTAGCTATATGAATTATATTTGTTTCATTACCAATATTTATACCACTTCTTGTAAATCAGTTCAAGCATCCAATATTTCAATCACCATATGTCTACAAAAATTCAAGGTTCCTAACTAAACTTGCATCATTAAGGAAGAACCATATGACATCTAGAAAGGATCCAAGCATTTGATGTTTCAAGGATTATCTACAAGGGATAAAGACCTCCACTTTACGATTGGTGTCAAGATTGATTAAGAAAATAAATAACATAAGATTATTATTATTATTAAACACATATCAAAGGGTTAGAAAATCCTTATTCTTATATCAAGGGCTTCACTCCTTCACCTTAGAAAAAGAGAATTTAGTGAAACATTAAGCAAGAACGAAAATAAATTGCAAAAAGAAAATGATCTATTAATAACATTAAGAGAACAAAATACAAGAGGGAAAACATAATAATAAGAGATCCCAACCAAAGCCAAGATGCCCTAATTTTATAGATACATTTAGGGGCAAACTTGTCAAATTACAAAGGGACAATTGTAAAATATCTTGTTGATAATTTGAATCATTATGTGCACGGACTTTGACCACTGATTTTGGCATCAAATTATTTACAATTTTGATCACATGTCGTCATAAAAGTTGTAGATATTTCTCTCAGATTTCTAGAACATCTTGATTCATACAATTTAGTTACTTATATCAAGAGATATTGATGCGTTCGAAACTAACAAGTATACTAGTCGCACAAGTAATAAAGTGATGAGTAAGATATCGTTCCCACGAGGATTGATTCTAATTGAATTTGTTATTCGAAAGCAAAAACAGAGTAAATGGGGGGTTTTGTTGATTGATTAACTAAGTGAAATAATAATGCAAACGAAGAATAACAAACAGAAAGTTAATTCGAATGAAAAATCAATGAGAGAAATCTGGTTAAGGGATCATTCTCTACCACAAGATATGGATTTGCGAATTAATCGTAGAATTGTCATCCAATTACAGCATTGAAATTATCAACCGTAGATAACAACAGGCTCTGTTATCCCAATCTTTCCTTACTTTGTTGTTAAATAAAACAGACTCTTTATTTAATCTCTATCCATTAAACAACCTAGAACAAGCTCTCTAAATTTAATTCAATGGATGCATTACGATAAGAAAGATAGGTTGATCTAAGCAATAAACACACAACTCGGATTATTTAACTTAGGTTGTATTCTCCAATTGCAATCTCTGATCACAATTTTGCTACTAAGGATTAGAAATTCAAGACAATTACGGATCAAGATTCTAGTCTAGCAATAGACAATATCCAGATTATATTCAGTTGGCCACCCAAATACAATCAGTAAGCAATCATAAGCATTATATATGGGAAAATGCAAACAACTTCAATTAGAGAATTGGATAACAATTTCTTACACAATCAACTCACAAAAACCATATCAAGGGATTTGAAATCACCCTCAACCAATTCAGATTCAATTACACATGTTCAAAAACGTGGTAAATACAATACAACATGGAGACATTCCAGAAAATGAAAGGGAAGGGAAAAACTTAGCAAATTTGATGTAATTCTCTTTGGATTGTAGATCTTCCTCTTTCCAAGCTTCCTTTCTCCTTCAAGAACTCCAGGAGATGAAAGAATTCCAGAGCTGCAGCCTCCTACACGTTCTCCCCTCTTCAAGTTATGAAAATAAAACCCTAAAATGTGTTTAAATACTCTGCTACAGTAACTTGCTACAGTGTCCCGTATTATACATGCTACAGTGATTTGTGGAATTACATTTCTATACTTCTCACACTGTTTTGATTACAACTTTTGGTACATTGAATGGATTTATAAACCGTAAATTTCTCCATAAAATAGACTTCGAGAGCTTTCCAATGGTATATAATATGTCATCGGGTTCATTGTATATCAATACAATTAAATCCGAGAAGATGGTTGACTAGCAGCGGTGAAAATGAAGGGTTTTACTCCATTTTTGTGCAAGTTGCTCCAAAACTCCTACAAACATCAAAACCACACAAAAACATAAAAATACCAGGAATATAGCAAAGAAACATGGACGAATTGATATGAAAATGATATATAAATAGACACTTATCAAATTCCCCCACACTTAGACTTTGCTAGTCCTCAAGCAACTACGACAATATGAAATAAAACTAAACCGAAACAGAATCAACAAAAAATTAAAACACACAAATGCTTCATCTTGCAAATAGGCCTCAAAGATTATACTTAATAACCCAAGGAAAACTTCAAAATAATGCACTTCATCAAGAATTTCATCTCAAGGATTAGTTTCGCTTCACTTCAATTCCTCAAGTGTGTGTGTGTAGAGCCATTCTCACCTAATCACTTGTAACCCGGATAAGTTTATGCATAAAAATGAATCATATTTAATATTAAAGATGTGTGTATAAATGAACTCCATAGGCCTGCTTTTCAAGTCACTCTCCACTAATGTAGACATGCACAACACCAAGGATCAGTAGGACTTTATTAAGCTTGTAACGTTTGGCTTGGGTGAAGGTATGATTAAGGATAATAATTTGGCTCAAATCACCCACAAACACATAAATCATTCAAGACTATGTAGAGCTCAACCCTATAATACAACTTCATTTCAATTCACCAGATTACTCCCCCAAACTTATTTAGAACACTCAATCTTTTTTTTTTTTTTGCAGAAAATAAAAGAAAACTACACCCCCACACTTTGTTTTTTCATTCTTTTCAAGAACACTTAAGGGTATAGATCTCTTATTCTTCTTCTTTTGTTCTTTTTTTTCTTTTTTTTTATTACACTTCCCCTCCCTCACACTTAAACAATACGTTGTCCTCAATGTGTAAGTACGTGGACGATAAGTACAGATTGGTTTTTTTTTTCTTTTTTTCTTTTTTTTTCAAACACAACAGAACTCACTTGCATTGCTCATGACACATCCCAACGTCTTCTAACTTCCCAAAACCAGAACATAGCTCAAAATTTAATTGTGAATGATCTATATGCTCATAGGTAAGGGATAAACTGTTTGGAACAAATTCATTTGAGGTTAGGAAATCTTTTAGTGAGTTAACAAAGAAAAAGGCTTACAAAGGATCAAAGGGGTAACTAGGGATCAATTTCAATCAAGGTTGGCTATTAAGGCTCAAACGGTCCAAAGATGGCCTAAATCATTTCCCCAATGTTGCACAGCCTAGGATTTCGCCTTGAGTGACCATCAAACAAGTTCTAGAATTCATTGAAATCTGAAGACACATTTAAATTACATAAACTTTCTCTAAGTGAACAAATAACTCAGTGATAATAGCTCAGTGCTCAATGTTGCACAAGGAATCAAAGGCAAAGTGAAAACTAATAAACATTTCAAGCACACAGATCCATGCATCATTTATCATTTTCTAAGAGTTATTCTTAATTCAATCATTATCTTATCATTGACCCACAAAAGGCAAGAAAAGAGGTACGTGGCGTTGTTACACCTGAGTCAAGATTGTATATTTCAACAATCCTTAGGACCAGTAGCCCGCAGACTTAAGGTTTCCAGCCTATATACCTTTATTATGAAGAACAAAACAAGAAACAAGACACTTCAAGCAACATGAAATAAACAAACTACAAGTTATTAAGGAAGAATGCGTTTCAAGGGTTAAGGAAACCCCATATTCTGCCATTCTCAGGTTTTTCCACAATTTTTTTTAAAAAAATCGAAACTGATAAAGATAAAAACACATAACAACTCTAAATTACGCAAAACTAAACTCATTCATAAAATAACAAAGTTCAACAAGTCAGCAAACAAAAACAAGTTAGTTAGAATGGGTCTAAAAAGTTCAGAAGTTAGCCACCTTATTCAGCCATTATGGATTGAAGAGATCCAGAATGCGTTTCAAGAGGAATTAAACTTTTTAAGCCACCACTCTAAAAGCCATGATTAGAAAATATTACCTGGGGCGAAAGAAATAACCTGAAAAAAACTTAAAAGAAATGACATGAAAAATCTCAAATAAACACACTAAAAAGAAAGTAAACAAAAACGAAGCAAACCAATAGATAGAGATTACAGATGGAGCGTTAAATCCAGTTTACGCCTCTTATTGCCTTCTCCAAACCAAGCTATCCGAGCCATTGTTGAATCAGGCGAATAGACGAATTCTTGTAATTTGTCAATTAACTCCCCTGCAGTTGAAGCTGTAACCAGGATTTGCCTCGCTGACTGTGAGATGAAGTTTTTTTCTACTGCTTGATCAAGAAAAGACAACAAACCATCAAAAAAAATTATTGACATTTAACAAACCAATGGGTTTCCGATGGATGTTTAGCTGTGCCCAAGAGTGATTTGAAATATCTCCTCTAACGTACCATAACCACCGGGCAAAGCTATAAATGCATCAGATTTAATGACCATATGTGCAATACGCTCATGCATACTAGAAACCTGTAACTCTTCCCCTATGGTGTTACCTACGATATCTCGTACAGCTAATAGTTTAGGGATAATGCCGAGAACCTTGCTTCCTCCTAAGGATGCAGCTGTCGACACACACCCCATTAACCCAAGACTACCCCCTCCATAAATCAAATGAATAACCCTCGCAGCTAATGTCCTACCAAGATCAAGAGCTGCTGTTGTAAACTCTCCATCTTTACCAAATTGCGATCTACAAAATACGCATATATTTTGGAATCGCCGAATTGGTGTTTTCTCCATTTCTACAAGTGCTCTAAGCTTGTGTAAGACAATGATGCACGTTAGGTATTATGCGATTCAAGTGCAAGACATGTTATAAATGACATTTGAAAATATGCAGAATGGATATATACACACGTAAAACTCTCAAATTTGACACATGGGGACATAATTTCAGTGGGGGTTACTCGATGTAGATTTATCGCCCAAAATTTGAAAAAATGAGATATGCTTTCGGCGAGGTTTGACAAAACCTACACACTTGTCTCCCACGTGAAGCATGGAAAATGGAGATACACTTTCGACGGGGGTTGACAAAACCTCCACACTTGTCTCCCACGTGTACTTATGCCATAGGGTAGTCATATGGTTTGTCAAAAAGAAAACTTGAAATTAAAACAAACAAAATCAACAAACAACAACAACACAAAAACAAAATTGATAATCAGATCAAACGAAACAAGAAAAAAAATTCTACAACAACAACACACATTAAAATATACAAGTATTTGTGATTGTGGCTCACATCTTCCTCTGGTTTTACGTCCAGTAACGGCTGAAACGCCTTCTATGAGTCGGGGATTTGCTTCCCATCCAGTTTTCTTATACACTGGCAAACAGGGTCGTTTTTAGTCAGATTCCCTAGACTATAACACTGCAATTCATCACGAAATTGTGTCTATAGATTTAGCAATTCACGCTGAACAAGTCCACAAGAATGTGACTCAAGAGTTAACAAAACATTATCCAGCGACTTATTACTCAAACCATTCTTAATAAATGAAAGTTTATCTTCTCTATTCCTGGACGTAAAATCTAATGAACAACAAGTCTGGTTACAATTCCATCTAGCACATTTATAACATACTTGTAACCTTTTCGCTCTTCGTCTCTTGGCGTAGTAGTTCTTTCCTAGACCAGGCATGAATTTTGTGAGATTAATGTCAGGTTCACCGGACAATCTCACCTTGGCTTCGATAAGCCATCGGATATCCGCAGGCACATTTAGAAGCATCAACGCCTAAAGTCTAGTCATTCGTAATTTATAAATTTTGGACACAGTATTTTGATAAAATGAAGGGAAATATTTACGAAGGTTCGACAGAAAGATATCGGCATCCATTGAAGAGGAGAAAAGGAAAGATATTACCAGTAATTCGTTTGAGTCTATTCTTCTCCAAGATATGCACGCTTCAAACCTTCAAGCAATGGCTTCAATTCTTATTTCGGTGTTTCCTCAAGCTGTTGCACAAATGAGCACAAAGTACAAAATAATCAAATTAAACAAAAGGAAAAGAAAAGAGCAGAAACGAAACTAAAGACACATAAAAGAGATAACAACGCAATAGCAAACAAAAGTAAAAAATAAATATAAAAATATAAAAACAAATAAGACAGATGGCAAAGAGAGATAAAACCTGATCAATTTGATGGTCTACGAAAGGAATCTCCTCGAGACACAAAAATCGATCATTATTACCTTATTTTATTTTTCTTTTCTTTTTTTATTTATTTTTCAAAAACATTGGGTTGCCTCCCAATAAGCGCTTGGTTTAACGTCCTCAGCCCGACGTTTGTTCCATCATGGGAGGGTCCAATCTCCGCTGTGCTTCACTAATGGGCTTGGATCCTTCTTCTAACAAGATACGGTCCATGCATATGGCTGGGCATTGGATGTCAGCAATCATCCACCCAATAGCTATTTTGTGATCTCTAAGTACTCGGACGCGTTTCTCTTCTTTTAGTGGTGCAAGGCCCATTTCTATTGTAATTGGCAAAGGATCTTTGTCACGAACATATGCTTCAAATAATCTGGAAGTAGCTTAAGCTCCAAGGTATTGGCTTTCATCACAGAAGGAAGAAGTTTCTCATTAGATAAAGGCAATTCAATGTACGAAACATCATACCTGTTTGTGGTTATAGCTATAGTCTCATCCAAGCATGCCATAGCTTCCTCTATTTCTTTGGACACTTGTATAAAAATTCTTGATTCCTTAGAATTTTCTGTCTCTATGTGCTCACTAATAGCTACATCCAATCCATTCTTACGAGTTAACTCAAAATGTTATTGTGGCAAAGAATCAATAACATCAACTGCAAAAACAGAATGCAAGTCACTAGGGTACCTCATTGCCTCAAAAATATTGAAACGGATAACCTTGCTATCAAACTCTATGGTGAGAATGCCATCATGAATATCAATCTTTGTTCTAGTAGTTTTCGAGAATGGTCTCCCTAAAAGAATCGGTGTTGGATTAGGAGATGTCTCATCCTCTATTTTAAGGACATAGAAGTCTGCTGGAAAAACCAATTGATTCACCTGCACAAGCACATCTTCCACAACTCTTTTGCGATATGCATTAAAATGATCAGCACACTGAATGGTAATACCAGTTTTCGCAAAAGGTCCAAGATTTAAAGAAGCATAAATAGAATATTGCATGACATTAATAAATGCTCCTAAATCTAACATAGCTCTTTCAAACTTGGTATTACCAATGGTGCATGGAATGGTGAACGTACCTGGATCTTTGCATTTCGGAGAAATTTTTCTTTGCAATATAGCTGAAACATTTTCTCCCACACTTACTTTCTCATTTCCCTTTAACTTTCTCTTGTTGGTGCATAACTCCTTGAGAAATTTTGTACAACAAGGTACTTGCTCGATAGCATCCAGAAGTGGTATATTTACCTCGATTTTGTGAGAAGTTTCCAGGATTTCTTGTTCTTGTTCCTCCTTCTTTGATTTTGCAAATTTGCTAGGAAATGGTGGAGGAGTAACATAAGAAGGAATTTGAGTTTCAAGATCGACCTTAGAAGATGATGTGTTGTTCATGGTGGAAGTGGTGTCATCACCTTCATCAATTTGTGATTTCTTTGTCAGGTTTTGGATACTTGCCCCAGTTTCCATTTGCTCTCCATTTTGAAGTTGCTCTCCACTTTGCAAAGTTATCGCACAAGCATTCTCTCTTGGATTGATCACTGTTTGAGAAGATAATTTTTCTGAGCATTGGCCCTCGAATTTGCTCATGCTAGTAGCCAATTGTCCCATTTGATTTGCAAGATTTTGGATACTTGCCCCAGTTTCCTGCTGGAATTGCATTGTGTTAGTGGCAAGTGCATTAACAATATCCTGGAGAGACATACCTGAGTTTTGTAAAGCTGGTTGTGTTGCTGGATGTGGCATTGGTGGTGGTTGCATTTGAAATGGTTGCTGCACTCTAGGTTGATTGAAACCTTGTGGCCGATTTGGTATGGCCTTTGGGGTGATTGGTTGATGATTCCAGTAATTAAAATTAGGGTGATTTTCCCATCCGGCATTGTAAGTGTTAGAGAGGGGATCACACCATTGCCTTGTTTGTCCTGGAAATTCACCCATGGCATTGGCTTGTTCCATATCTCCTTCTTGTAAAGTTGGATACATGTCCAATGGATGCTCCATGGTAGAATATACCCCACATACATAAGATTTCTGCATATGTCCTACAGCCATGTTTTCCACAAGAAAGGTTAGCTCAGAAAGCTGTTGTTCAATGTTCGGAGTGCTTACCTCATTTACTCTCCAATGTAGTTGTGGCTCAAATCGGCTACTGAATTGTTGAAAGTTTACTGCCATGTCACCTAAAACACAAACAATCAGAAAAGAAAAACAAAAAAAAATATGAATCAATAATGAAAACAAAATAACAAATCGATTAGAAAATCAATCCCCGGCAACGGCGCCAAAAACTTGATGCGTTCGAAACTAGCATGTATACTAGTCGCACAAGTAATAAAGTGATGAGTAAGATATCGTTCCCACGAGGATTGATTCTAATTGAATTTGTTATTCGAAAGCAATAATAAACTAAATGAAGGGGGTTTTGTTGATTGATTAACTAGATGAAATATTAATGCAAGTAAAGAATAACACAATGCTAAGTTAATTTGAGTACAAATCAATGAGAGTAACCTGGTTAAAGGATCATTCTCTACCACAAGATATGGATTTGCAAATTAATCGTAGAATTGTCATCCAATTACACCATTGAAATTATCAACCGTAGATAACAACAAGCTCTGTTATCCCAATCTTTCCTTACTTTGTTGTTAAATAAAACAGGCTCTTTATTTAATCTCTATCCATTAAACAACCTAGAACAAGCTCTCTAAATTTAATTCAATGGATACATTACGATAAGAAAGATAGGTTGATCTAAGCAATAAACACACAAGCTCGGATTATTTAACTTAGGTTGTATTCTCCAATTGCAATCTCTGATCACAATTTTGCTACTAATGATTAGAAATTCAAGACAATTACGGATCAAGATTTCTAGTCTAGCAATAAATCACAACCAGATTATATTCAGTTGGCCACTCAAATACAATCGGCAAGCAATCATAAGCATTAAATATGGGAGAATACAAGCAACTTCAATTAGAGAATTGGATAACAATTCCTTACACAATCAACTTACAAAACCATATCAGGGGCTTTGAAATCACCCTCAACCAATTCAGATTCAGTTACACATGTTTAAGAACGTGGTAAATACAATACAACATGGAAATTCCAGAAATGAAAGGGAAGGGAAAAACTTAGCAAATTTGATGTAATTCTCTTTAGGATTGTAGTTCTTCCTCTTTCCAAGCCTTCCTTTCTCCTTCAAGAACTCCAAGAGATGAGAGAAATCCAAAGATGCAGCCTCCACCACGTTCTCCCCTCTTCAAGTTATGAAAATAAAACCCTAAAATGTGTTTAAATACTCTGCTACAGTGACTTGCTACAGTGCCCCGTATTATACATGCTACAGTGATTGTGGAATTATATTTCTATACATCTCACACTGTTTTGATTACAACTTTTGGTACACTGAATGGATTTATAAACCGTAAATTTCTCCAGAAAATAGACTTCGAGAGCTTTCCAACGGTATATAATATGTCATCGGGTTCATTGTATATCAATACAATTAAATCCGAGAAGATGGTTGACTAGCAGAGGTGAAAATGAAGGGTTTTACTCCTTTTTTGTGCAACTTGCTCCAAAACTCCTACAAACATCAAAACCACACAAAAACATAAAAATACCAAGGAATATAGCAAAGAAATGGATGAATTGATATGAAAATGATATATAAATAGACACTTATCAGATATGCTCAAAATATAGGGGCATGGTCAGACTGGATTGAAACTACAGATGGGTTCACTTCAAGCCCATTTTTGGCCTGCTAAGAGCCGCAATTTCATGGCACTTACAAAATTTGATCTTGTAGATAATTTAATTAGCTTTCCAACAAATCAAGATTTGCACCTTTCTGATCTATAAATAGAAAGTTATGCCCATTTTACCAAACCTATAACAAACACTGAAATTAAGACGAAGTTAATTCAAAAGATGCAACGACTACAAATATGCTTAAGTTGAGGAATTTAATGACATTAATGCAATATGATGAATTAAGCTCTTATTAAGCATACATATAAGTGTTCATCACACCCCCAAACCAACTTATTGCTTGTCCCTAGCAATTAAAAGCATTATTATTTAGAAGTGATTTATAGAATTTTACATCCAAGGTAGTCATTATTGCAATCTCTTTGATTCTATCCAAATAAACAGACTCTCAATCAATTTTTTTAAAGGACTCATGTACCCTTCAGTCAAGATGTTAACAAACCTTTTTTTTTTTTGATCAGTCAACACATAACTATGAGACTTTTTAGAAAGAAGCCATATCGGTTCTGATATTTGTTAAGGCTAACATCCTTAGGCAGAGGGCATTCATTCATCATTATTTTTATTTTTATGTGTGTATATATATATATATATATATATATATATATATATATATATATAACATCCTTAGGCAGAAGGCATTCATTCATCATTATTTTTATTTTTATGTGTGTATATATATATATGAAATAATGTATCTTTAACCCATGTAGCGAGCCCTAGGCTAATGACTCCTAGACTAATTGGCCTTAGGGCATTAGGTGTTAAGACACCTCTACGAGCTTAATGACTCAAGTTGCCGATAATTTATTTTTACTTAGAAACTTGTAGATAGTGTAATGTTCAATCCCCTTAAGCTTTCTCCATAATCCATGTGATGAGCTTTGGGCCAATAGCTCTCAAACTAGTTGGCCTTAGGGTATTAGGTGTTGAGGCACCTCTCGAGCTTAATTACTCGAATTAAGGAGGCTACAAGACCAAACTTATCCACAATTGTTTTTTTTTTTTTGCTTTCACTTTTTTTCTCTTTTTTGTATTTAACTTTCCTCTTCCTTTTGTTGTTATCATAAACAAAACAAAAGAACTCAAATATTGTAACATTTAATTTTGTAACCCACAGTCATGCATCAAGTTATGTGTGTGTGTGAAGAAAGGTTCATGAATATTTACTTAATGAGTATGTGAGCAAACAATTTATTAAATGACGAAGTTGTGAGAGTTCATAGATTTTAATAATTCAAAGTGAAGTGAATAAGGCAATCTCGTTATAAAATTCAAAAATTAAAACTAAATAATATCAAGTTAGCTAAAATAAGTCTTCAAAAGTGCAAAATAAAAATAAAAATGACAAATTAGTTAGAATGGGTTTCAAGAGTTCAAAATGGCCCTCTTTACTTTGCCGTTCCTAACCCAGGATGCATCTCAAGAGGAATTGAACTCCTTGCATCACACTCTGAATCTAATTACTAACTCGCCTTTTTTTCCCAATAAAAAAATATAAGACACACTCGTGTCTACTATTCTTCCTTCCTAACTAAATGAAACATTGTCTTCAATGTTTAAATGTAGAGAGATAAAGTACATGAGACATTACCTGAAGCTTCAGTTATTCAAAAGAGACGACCTGAAAGGCACGTAAAATAAAATGCTACAAATAAAATATAAGAAAAATACAAATAGAGCATCAGAACCAATTTGCACTGTTTGTTTTGTCCCCCTGACCAATTACTTTGAGTTATTGTTGGGTTAGGTCCATACCCGACTACTTGTAATTTGTCAAATAATTCATTAACAGTGGTAGCAAAAACAAGGATCTGTTGCATCGAATAAGGGATAAAATTCTGTTCTACAGCTGCATCAATAAAACGTATCAAAGGATCAAAAAAAGTTTTAAGATTCAACAAACCTATGGGTTTTTTATGGAGATTCAGTTGGGTCCAAGAGGTTATTTGAAAAATTCCTATGAAAGTACCAAAGCCACCTGGTAAAGTAATAAAGGCACCCGAATTAATAAGCATATATGCCATGCGTTCATGCATAGAGGAGACATGTAGCTTCTGCCCAACTATTTTTCCAATGATGCTTTCTACAGCCAAAGCTTTATGAATAACACCTAAAACTTGACTGCCTTCTAAGAGTGCAACTGTTAACACACAACCAATTAACCCTTGGCTACTTCCCTTATAAACCACATGAATCTTTCTTTCAGCTAATAGCCTATCAAGATAATTTGCTACTGCTACAAACTCTTTACTTTTTCTAGGTCAAGATCCACAGAATACACATATCTTTTGGATTCGACGTTTTGAGGTTCCCTCCATGTCTATGTAGCTGTCTAACTATATGTATGAAGTGAAGAACACGAGATGTCATATTTATAGAGTGCAAAAAGGTACTCTAATGATGACATCTATATAGGTAGCTCGGCTGTTCGTTTAAAAAGTTTGACAATGAGGCATATAAATTAAAAAAATGGTAGAAATAAGACAACATAAATGCACAAGTCAACTGTAAGATATAAAATAAAAAATGACAGCTATAAGGCATAAATGATAGCACACATGTATATGTACAGGTAGTTGTGATGTGGCTCACATCTTGTTTTGGTTTTACGTCCAGAAATAGCTTAAACACCTTCTATGAGTTAGGGATATGCTTCTCATCTAGTTTTCTTATAAACTGGCAAACAGGGTCATTTTGAGTCTGATTTTTTAGACTATAACGTGGCTGCTCTTCTAAAAATTATGTCCATAATTTCAAAATTTCATGCTGCGCAATTCAACAAGAATGCATTTCAAGAGTCAATTGGCTATTATCCAAAGACTCTTTGCTTAGTCTATTCTCGATGAAATGTAGCTTATGCTCTCGATTGTTAGACAAAAATCCCAATGAGCAACAACGCTGGTTACAAGTCGATCTTGCACATTTGCAACAAATTTGTAAACTTTTCGCGTTTTGCTTTTTGGCGTAAGAGCTTTTTCCTAAACCTGACATGTGAAAAATAAGATCATCTAAAAATTCACAAGAAATCGAAAATTGGCTTCAATCAACCATCATAAATCAGCAAGAATACCCTTGCGCATCAACATCCTTAGCCTTTCTGTGTGAGCTTTGTAAATTTTAAGCAAATCATTTCAAGGAAGAAAGGGAAAACGTCTGTACAGATTCAAAAGAATGGATTCCATATGAAGAAAATGAGAGAGAAGAAAAGAAAATGAATGCAAGGTGAGTAACAGTTTTTGGGGAATTGAAAAACTTATTTTAAAAGCCACAATACCGTAACTAGCACTTGACTGAGAAATAAAAACACACAATAATAGCACATAAAATAAAATAAAAACAAACTACAACTGATAGCAAAAATCAAGAGTAAAAATAAAAATGAAAATATGGCACAAACGGATAAAATTTGATCGATCGTGATAAAGAAATGCCAAAAGAGGATCTCTTCAAAAGTAATTTACCACAGTAGAAAATATGCCATTGAGGTGGTGCCTCTCTTTTTCCTTTATTTGTGAGAATGGAAGAGATTACCACTGTTTGAGTTTGTTTGTCCTTGAAGCATGCATTCTTTAGTGTGGATGTTTCTTCCTGCCTTTTTTCAAAACATGGCTCCCAAATCTTAATCTTCGTCACCTGTACAAAATCAAGTAATGAATTTTTTTTAGAAGCAATAGGCTATAGTAGCATACTTGGTTCAAATGAACTGGTTAAACTGATTTCTGAAGGACTTAAAAAATTTTCCCATTTTGAATATAGTCTTCCATATTAGTTTTAATCTTATTAGCTTCCTCATTTTCATCATCCTTGAAAAATTCATTAAGGTCAAACTTTGGGTTAACTTCCTTTGCATGATGAAATGAGGGCATAAGTGAGGATTAGATCTTTCCCTTGTTAGGTGTAAGTTTATTAAACTCTTCCTTACCATTTGGGATTGATTCATCATCGTTCTCATAAGGGTTAAGAACATGTTCTTTATCAACCTTACCATCGTGAAGAGTACTGACCGAATCTTTATCTAGATGTTGGCCACTTGAATTAGTCACATGTGGATTGATGGGGTTTGGCTCTAGTTGAGATGAAACTCACCTTTCTCATGAGTACTAAGTGCAAAAGCAAGTTTTTCAAGAGCATCATTAAAGTTTGCCATAGTCTGAGCAGTTTGACTGTTAAAAGCCTCTTGCTTTGTAATGAATGAATCAAATGTTTCTTGAAGATCCTCACAAGGTGCATGATCATGAGATTTTTGAAATTTTTTATATGATTGAAAGGAGGTTGGTAAGATTATGCATGATTATCATTCGTCCAATCAAAATATGAGTGATTTTTCCATCCAAAATTATAGTTTGTGAGTAAGGATTAGGATTTGACCTTTGGGAAGTGTTTAAAACATTGGTTTGCTTATGGAGACTTTTCCTAAAGGTAGGTATAATTGGGCAATCATCCGTAGGATGATTACTAGTATTAAAAGTGTGACAGACAATTTCTCGTATAGACCACATTTCTAGGTCCTTGACTTTTCTAGCTAGGGATGCAAATTTAACATAAAGATCATGATTTTCCCTAAGGTTAAAAATGCCTCTACTAGATGTTTCTTGGTTCCTCATAGGTGCCAACATTATCCCAATTTCAGGCATTTTTTGCTAGTAAGTCTAGGTAATCCATTGCTTCATCAGGGTCTTTATTTTCAAATTGTCTATTACACATTAATTCTAACATTTGCCTATCTTGACTTGTTAGACCTTCATTTTTCCAAACCATGGTGAGGACAAGTATTAAGCAATACATTTTACCTATCCCAATATTGGTAAAAGGTCTCTCCTTGTTATTGAGTGAAAGTGGTGATTTGCCCTTTGAGAAAATTTGTTTTATAGAGAGGAAAAAATTTCTTAAAAAATTCTTGTTGCATTTCATCCCATAAGCTCATGGTCCTAACCTAAGATTTTGTAACCATGTTTTAGCTTTGTCTTTTTAAAGTAAAAGAAAAAAGCTTTAATCTAAAGATGTTTATGCTACAATTTAGGTCACTATATGTGCTACAAAACTCATCAAATTCTCCCAAGTGCAAATATGAGTTTTCAACATCTAGGCCATGATAGTAGGGGTAAGAATTGAATGAAATCCAGTTTATGGATGAAATATTATCAGGGAAGACTATGCATGATTGTGCACAAGTTTATGTCGTCCATTAATGTCCTTAGTTAGGTTTCAGCATGTTCTTAAAGAAGATGAGTGGCTCTTAACAATTCTATTAACTAATGCAAAGAGAAAGAAAAGATGAACACGCACGACAATACTAATAATAATAAATAAGAAAAAAAAATACTTACAATTTTGCACTCCAAATTCTATATTCCCGATAATAGTGTCAAAACCTTGACACATCCAAAAAGGATTATCTCCCAAGAATAGGAGTGTCGAAGTAATAAACCGGCAGGACCGGGGTCGATCCACGAGGAAGGAGATTTAGCAGTACAAACTATAGAATAAGAAATATTATATGAATAATTCAAAGAAATGACAAGATAATATCAACAAATATATTAAAGATGGTAGGCGGTATTACCGAGCATTCAAATGTAAAACAAAAATAAAATGTGGTAAAATCATCCATGGAAATAGGAGGTAAAACCTACCATAACAAATGAAAGAAAAAGTTCATAAACAATGAACAAGAATATTTACAATACACAAGTAAAAGGAATTAACACAATAATGATGAAAGCCAAGGTTAGGGGATCCACTCTTGATATATCAAATAAGAATAGACAACCAATTATAACTCAATTGGAATCCACACATCAAGAAGGTTCCAATCGGAAGGCATGTCATTTAAGCCATTTTAGTTATATGAATTATATTTGCTTCGTTACCAATATTATATCACTTCTTGTAAATGGGTTCAACCATCCAATGTATCAATCACCATATGTCTATAATAAATTAAGGTTCTTAACTAGAATTGTGTCGGTAAGGAAGAACCATATGACATCTAGAAAGGATCTAAGCATTTGATGTGCCAAGGATTGTCTACAATGGATCAAGACCTCCACTTTACGAGTGGTGTCAAGATTGATTAAGAAAATAAATATAAATAATATAAAATAAATAACAAAAGATTATGATTATTAAGCACGTATCAAAGGGTTAGAAAATTCTTATTCTCATATCAAGGGTTCTCACCCTTACACCTTAGGAAGAGAGAATTTAATGAAACATTAAGCAAGAAATAAAATAAATTACAAAAAGAAACTGATTTATTAATAACATTAAGAGAACAAAACACAAGAGGACAAACACAATAATAAGAGATCCTAGCCAAACCAAGATGCCCTAATAGGTCACAATGCACCTCTATTTATAGATACATTTGAAGGCAAACTTGTCAAATTACAAAGAGACAATTATAAAATGTCTTGTCGACAATATGGATCATCATGTGCATCAAATTTGACCACCAATTTTAGCAATGAATTATTTAGAATTGTGATCCCATGACTTTATGAAAGTTGTAGATATTTCTCTCGGATTTTTAGAACATCTTGATTCATACAATTTGGATACATATATCAAAAGATATGGTCAAAGTATGAAGGCATGGTCAAGCTAGGTTGAAACTGTAGATGGGTTCACTTCAAGCCTGTTTTTAGTCCAATAAGATCCCGAATTTCATGATGCTTGTGAAATACAATCTTGTAGATAATCTATTAAGCTTTCCGACAAATCCAGATTTGCACCATTTTGATCTTTGAATAGAAAGTTATGCCCATTTTACCAATCCTATAACAAAAACTGAAATTAAGATGAAGTTAATTCAAAAGATGCAAAGACTACAAATATGCTTAAGCTAAGAAATTTAATGACACTATTAATGCAATATGATGAATTAAGCTCTTATTAAACATATATATTTAAGTGTTCATTAGTGTGAAAAGTAGGCTTATGGTAGTCCTTCTATCTTTCGAGACTAATCACTAGTTTCTATCTGCGTAAAGCTATCCAAGTCTCAACAAGTGAACTATGATTGGCTACACACACACACACACACGAAGAATCTCGAATGAAGCAATTCTAACATTAGAATCAAAATTAGGAACAATTATGATGACAGTGCAATTCCTATGACCTATCAAATTTGAGAAATCTTTGAAGAATTAGAATGTGAATCAAATTGATGCACAACTCACATTTAGCATTTCAACTTAATGTTTGAGGATAATGGAAGTGTTGAAAACATTTTAAGAAGAAGAAAATCTACCAATAGTTCCTATCAATGGTATCAGATAAGGCAACCTTGCCACTAATAGTAAAGAAGCAAGATATATGGAAGAAGTTAGCCATTTTGTCCAGCATGGTATAGGTACTTAATTTTTAAGGCTCGATGATGAAATATAGATAAATGTCGAGCGATGGAAATGATCGAAGTGCCCTTGGAAGCTGAAGAGGAAAGGGTTGAGAAGGAATTGATGAAAGGTCTCAAAAACTGATAGGTGAATTAAAAAAATGACAGAAATTAATTTAGAAGGAATTTGCTAATGAGTCATACATCTTTGCGAAGCTACGAATGTTTAGTTCGGTAGAATCTATAAATCCCAAATCTGAGTTGAACTCAAAAAGTTATGTTTGATCGAATAGACAAAGCTCAGAAGGGACTATACCACAAAGTGCAAAAATAAGATGGATTGAACGGAGAACAGCCGCCCAGCTATTGACCAATAGCTACGCAAAGTCAGACAGTTGCCCAACTATTGACCAACAGTTTGTTATTGGTAGCGTATTCTTGAAAAGTTTTGATTCAAAGTTTCCTTTTTTGTTTTCTGCTTGCTTTTTCATCCTCAAACCTCCACTATAAAAGGACCCCCTTGGCTCACTTTTCAAGGCACCAATTATTGAATATAATCATCTCTTCTCCCTCATGAAGACACATTTGAGAATTCAAGATGTCTTTTATAGTCTAATATTTTTTGGGCATTTTATATTGTTCCAAACCTAGAAAGGGCACATCCTGAGAGCAGATTTCTCTTCTCTCTCCTATTTTCTAATTTATTTTTCTTGCTAGAATTAGCATGTTTAGGAATTATTATGAATTGTTCTAACTCTTGTTTGTTCTACAAGATGGATAAGAGTGTCAAAATAAGTCTGTTTTCTTTTCTTTATTAGAATCATGTTTAGGAATTTAACTTTCTTTGCGAATGCTTAGAATCATGCTTAGGAGCACATGATTTGAATCAAGTTAGGAGGACTTATAATTGCTTTGAAGCATGCTAGGAAATATCATGGAATAGGTCAGAATTACCATATTGCCCCTTGAATGCTTGGATTGGGCTAGAATACGCTTGTTTGATTTTGATTGTTCTCGATTGTTTGAATTAGGCTAGAAATGCCATGATTAGGCTACAAAATCCCTTATGAATTAATATGAATTGTGTTAGAATAATAATAGGTAGAATGCCATGATAGAATTATCAAATCTAGGCTAGAATGCCATGATTCAAGATTATGGCTTTGTATTAAATTTTAATTGATTTGTTATGAATGAATGTATAAGTATACCATGTTTAATTGTATGATGCCAAAAAGTGGTAACAAACTCATATTGATGGAGAGGGACCATTACTAAAATGAATGAATATATAAGTATACGCTTGAAGAGGCTTAATAGACATTGAATAGACTCATATATGGTGGTGAGGAGTTCATTATCTATTAAATCTCAAATCGACTATTTATATTTGATATTTGAACGTAAGATTTATGTAAATGAATGAATGCTATATTTGAAGTGTTAAAGTAGAATTTACCTTTTTTTGTTAGAGCAACGTAATCCTCTTCCCTCTCCCCCATGCTTGAAAGGAAATGTAATCTATTCTCCTCCCTCTTTCTAAGCATGAATATATAATTGCCATTGATTCAATAATCGCCTCACATGCCTAATAACAATTAAAACTTGAAATACGTGCATAAAATGAATAACCTTAAATGGACTGTTTGTTAAATATGAGATATTTTTACTTTGTATACCCTAGTGGAGGTTGGATTCAGATTTGGGCAGGTTGAATGACTCATACCTAACTTCTCAGACCCATCTCTAAAGGGATGAGGATAGTTTAGGTCCTGAAGTAAGGGATCGAATTGCCCCTATTCATTCCCAATTAAATAATTAGGTGGTGACTTCATTTCTCTGGACATGCCCATGGCTTATTTGTGTTCCCTTAAGTCTTGAAAGAGGTTTTAGCATAGTGTCATGGTTGCAAACGCTCTCACGAGATGAAAGCCTTGTTTGCAGTGGCGATTCCTCTAGGGATAAAAGAAGTTAATTCCAATTGGGATACAAAATTCTAGTAGCTCGTTTTGACATTTTTAGTCATTGCATCACTACACTTTTGCACGCAATGAGCATGAACTGCCTAAACCAGCCGTGTGGCATTGGCATGAGAAGTCTTTGGCTCGATTCGACCTCTAGACGACTCATGCACCATTGAATTGGTATAAAAATAGACTGGCCTAAGGGGGTATCTCCCGTTCAAAGGAGCCTAGACCATTGGACCTTTGACACTCAAGCCCATGCAGACGACTCCAGAAATTTTCAATAGGATGAATATCTAAAACCCATGTTGAAATGCATGTCTATGAATCTAAAATTCTCATGATTAGAATAACATCAACTCAAACCTCACGGAACCATGAATGAATGCCACATGTCGAATCACCCATAACAATAAGTTGGGGACATATGCCATGAGTTAAGGTTATCATGACATCTAGAAAGCCATGTTACGATAATTATGGAGAATCCAACATCAACATGTTCGTTAGAAATAGGTGAGAGAATCTCGCATTACTACATTTCATGGTGATGTCTTAGGAATAAAGCCAAAAATCCTAGGAAAAGAGACATAACTGTATGTGTGTGGGAGAAATAATGTGGAAAGGCTTAAAGTGTGTCTATGTCCTTGTATGAGCATGCATCATATCATGCATACCGGCATGCATGCGTGACATTAACACCTTTATTTTGCATCCATCATAGCTTAGGTTAGACAAGGTGGCCGTTTGACAAGGCAAGAAGAACTAATTGATGAAATGGCTGCATCCAACAACAACACTAAATGGCTCCGGTGTGGGATGACATCACCGCACTCCAACAACAAATAGTCTAATTTATCGAAGCTCTATAGAATAGGCCCAACCACATGAACCAGCCACCACCCGAGGGTAATAGTGGTGATGATGGTGAGACTGGCCAAGTAGAGACAGAGGGAAAAGCCCAATAAATCAAGAAGAGCCCGTATCGGTGAAGCAGTTGGCCAAAGATATGGAGAAGGTCCAATCCATCTTGAAGAAGAAGGGACTAAAAAGGGTCGGAGACGTAGACGACATTTTGCTCATTAGGGACAATGACTTGCCTCCTAAGTTTTTCATGTCAAACTTGCCCAAGTTTAATAGAGAGGGCAATCTAAAGGCACATCGGAGACAATATGCAACCGTTATCGCTTCTACTCCTTTGTTAAAGGAGCACATATTAAAGTACTTCATGCTATCCGTGGAAGATGATGTGATAGTATGGTACCATGACCTCCTCAAGAGGAACTTTTTGAACAATTTGTTGAGTAGTATTGCCACAATACTGAACTAGGGTAACCTTGAGGGATTTGGAGATGACACGTCGAAAGCCCAATGAGACCTTCTCAGAGTATCTTGTCCATTGGAGAGCCAAGGCTGCCAAAATAACCACTAGGCCTATGAAGAAGGATCAGGTTTGCATGGTGATTAATTGAGCCATACCTTCATCATTGATAGGAAGGCAGGCTTCCCTTTCAAAACTTTTGAAGACCTACATGATTTGAGCCTTCAAATAGAAGGCATGAAGGCCAGGCAGAAAATAAGCAATAATGACTACCCTAGAAGAAGTCAGGGGCAGTATTACCAAGCTATTGGGTCCAACATGAAGCATGTAAAGGTGAAAGCAGTTGCCTAACAAAGGAAGTTTTGTCATTTGGGAAGACCATTATCCAAGATCTTTGCAAGATTGAGAGCCGAAGCGATCTTCTAGCCATTGCCACCAGAGAACTTTCAAATCCTTGACCAAGTAGCTGGAGGCATCATGAGAAGTGTGAATTCCACCAAGTGACCAGGCATAAGACCGATGATTGCACTCATCTTCGTCACGAGATCCAAGATTTGATCGACAAGGGCCAGATGCATGAGCCTAATACTAAAAGTAATCCACTACCCAACTACAATTGGGTACCTCCTCTAATGACCACCATGATTGGGTAGGGCCTGACTAAAGAACAATTCATGCACTCCTTCGAAGAAAGTTGATCGAGCAGGGCTGAGAGAGCTAAAAGAAGGGCGAAGTCCAAGCTTGAACAACAAGAAGGGTCCATTAGAAAGGTGGCCACGAAGAAGAAGCCTAAGATTGAAAAGTCTAAAGAGCCTAAGGTTGAAAAACCCAAAGAAGAAGGGCCCAAGAAGATCATTGAGAGGGTGAAAGACGAGCCCATTCCTTTGGCAGCCAAGATCTACACCAAGAAGGGTGGATAGGCTAGCATTGCAGCAAAAGGAGTCAAGCAAAACTTAGAACCTAAATTTGTGTGCCTTAGTGACCATGAGGAAGAAAAGCAACAAAAAGTAGATGAAGTGGAAGTTAAGGTAGAGAATGAAGAAGCATACGTTAAGGTGAAGTCCACATCAGCGAGTGTCTTTTTCAAGAAGTGGATAGCTAGAAAAGGGACTAGAAAAGGCCCACCACCTAGAAGACTCAAAGTCAAAAAGGGTAACAAAGTTATGAAAGGGAAGTGAGTTGAGAGCCTTGAGCAGAGGGAGAGTTTACGTAGAAGATGTAAAAAAGTGAGAGTTATGGGAATATGGGATGACATCCCTAAAGTCAAGACCTTTCTGAACTTTTGAGTTGATTTTAGTAGTGATGAAGAAGAAGTGAGAGTTAAGAGAGAAACACTTAAGGGTGAGAGTGAGAATGTTCAAGGATTGACAAAGAGTGGTAGATGAAGGGCAAAGAAGTTACCAAAGAAGCAACCAAGGAAAAAGAAGATAAAGATAACCAAGTCATCAAGAAATTAAAAAAGACCCAAGCGAATGCTTGTATTTGGGATTTGTTGATATCATCCCAACAGCATAGAGAAGCCATGGTAAAAGGCTTTAGAGACGATGAAAATATCAATGACTGCTACTACAAATGAAATGTTGGTCGCATGATCGGAGAAGCAACGGAGTAAACGAGAAGGGTGTAATCACCTTCACCGATGAAGATCTACCTTTCAAAGGAAGGAATCATAACAGGCGGTTGTTCGTCACCCTAAAGATTGGTGGGAAGATGTCACCTTGCATCATGGTGGATGATGGATCCGCCATTAACATTGTTCCAAAGAAGATTTTGTACAAGTATGAGGTTGATGAAGATGAGTTTGAGCCTTGTGAGATGGTGATCAAGGCCTATGATGACTAAGAAAGGAGTGCCATTGGCATCTTCAAGGCATTAGTGAAGAATGGGCCAATTAAAGTTGCGATAGAATTCACAGTCCTCGATATTCTAGTCATATTTGTTGCTTTGTTAGGACGAGCATTGTTCCATCTGCTTGGCAAAGTTCCTCGCACACCACATCAAAAGATTTGATTCAACATGGATGGCGAGAATGTGACCATTGATGCGGCTTCAACTATTTCACCAGCTACTTTACATGTGAAGGTCAGAGAGATACCTTACATGGGAGGCTTTCACATGGCCATGATTGATGAAGTCATCCCAATTGTAGCTGGGATAATGAAGAAACAAGGATATTTATCGAGGGCTAGGCTCGGGTGGAATGGATGGGGTTTACCATGCCATTCAGATTTCAAAGGCCAAGCTTCTAGAAGAGGCTTGGGTTATGAGTCCGATGGGAAAGAAGAAGACTTTAAGCCCAAGAAAGGGAGATTCATCAAGTTTGTCAGGGCCAAAGATACGAAGTATATAGGAGCTGTTGAACCATGGGTTTTCAAGGGAATGTTGAAGCCCGAATTTGAGATTTTCAAAGATATCCTTTAAGCATGAATCTCCAAGGGGAATGACTTGGTTGAGGAAATGGAGAAGATGGCCATCAAGGAGGAGAAGCCTCAAGATCAAGCACATCCAATGGACCCATCCATCGACATTGTTGCCTTCATTGAGGAAGGAATCAAAGATGTGTTTGTACACAACGTCTTTGATGAAAAGGACACTGTTTATGTTTGTAAACTTGATGCAATAAAGAGTCAGTTTGCTTACTTTTGTGATGTCTTTCCTAATGACATTATGCATCATAATTTGCATTCATTAGCATATTTGAATTCCATACCATTTAAACTCATGACATTAATCTTGGTACAATGAAAAACCTAATAACATATGTATTGCACTTGATATAACTGCTGAAAAGGGAGAAAAAGATAGAGATTTGAAAAATTACTAAAGAAACATTAAGAAGTCTTTGCCTTGTCCTATGATGACATGCTTGGAATTGAAAGAAGCATCATTGAGCATACAATTCCAACCTATTTGCACATGAAGCCAGTCAAGCAGAAGTTAAGAAGGTTGAGGCTGGAATGGCCTCAAAAAATCAAGGAAGAAGTTTCTAAGCAGATTAAAGCCAAGTTTTTATAAGTGGTGAAATGTCTATCATGACTAGCCAATATTGTGCTAGTGTCGAAGAAGGATGGAAGGGTCCAAATGTGTGTTGATTACTGAGACTTGAATAAGGCCTCAGCAAAGGATGGTTTTCGTTTGCCACACATTGATGTGTTAGTGGACAACGGTATCGCCAATGTGATGTTTTCCTTCATAGATATATAGGCTTTCTGATTACAACTAGACAATAATGGCCAATCAAGATAAGAGAAAATGGCCTTTATTTCAGAATGTGGAACCTACTATTACAAGGTGATGCCCTTTGGATTAAAGAATGAAGGAACAACTAACCAATAAATGGTGAGGACACTGTTTCCTAACATGATGCACAAGGAGATAAAAGTATATATGGATGACATGATGGTGAAATCTAAGACTCGAGGAGCTTACTTTGAAGCCTTAAACAGATTACTAGAAAGGTTGAACAAATATGAGCTGTGGGTAAATATGAAGAAGTGTGTCTTTGGATTCACCTTAGGGAAGTTATTGGGGTGTGTAGTTGGTAAGAAAGGGATAGAAGTAGATCCAGACAAGGTCACGACAATTACGAAGATGCCGTCACCAAAGAGCAAAAAGGAAGTTCGAGGATTTCTTAGGAAGATCCAATATATCAGTCGGTTCATTGGCAAATTAACGATAGTCTATGCACTGATACTCAGGCTTTTGAAAAAGGATTAGCCGGTGGAATGGAATGACTAATGCCAATAGGCATTTGAGAAGATCAATAAGTACTTGTAGACTCTATCAATTTGGAGACAGTTAAAACCTGGCAAGAATTTGATTCTCTACTTGGCTCTTAAGGAGGAGGCCATCAATAATGCTATGCTGGCATAAAAAGATGAGAATGGCCTAGAGCATGCCGTCTATTATCTTAGCAAGAAGTTGCTACCATACGAGATAAAGTATGGCTACAAAGAGAAAACATGGTTAGCCATGGTCTGGCTCTCAAAGAAGTTGAGGCATTATTTTCAGTCTTATAAGATTAAGGCTGTTTCAAAAAATGATCCCATGAAGTATCTTTACAAAGCACCATCATTGCTGGAGAAGCTAGCAAGATGGCTAGTCCAATTGTCAAAATTTAATATTGAGTATGTCACTAAGAATATGGTGAAAGGAAGAGTAGTAGTAGAGTTTTTGGCCCATAAATCCAGTCAATGATGATGAGCCATGGGAGTTAGAATTCCCAGATGAACATCTAGGGGTAATCTCAATAATGGGATGGCGGATGTTCTTTAACGTAGCTGTCAATCGCAATGGTACTGGAATAGGAGTTATTCTAGTATCACCAACTGAAGAAGTCATTCCATTCGCTAAAAAGTTGGAGTTTAAAGTCGCCAACAACATGGCTGAATACGAAGCTTGTGCCTTTGGATTGAAAGTTATGATTTTGATAGGTTTTGGCAAAATAAAAGTGGTGGGAGATTCAAAACTAGTCATCTTTCAAGCCAATGAAGATTAAGATCTATAGGAAGAAAGGTTAAAACTATACCTTGAGCACATCAGGAGGTTGGTTGGGAGGTTCAAGTAGTGCACATTCACCTATCTTCCCAGAAATGAGAATCAGGTGGCTGATGCTTTAGCTTCTCTAGTATCAGTTTGGGTGAATACCCAAGAATTGTTGGTGAGACCAATAGTGATATCATAAGCATAGGGTCTTTTTTATATAGAGCCCCATGTAATTGAGGCCGAAGTGGATGAGAAGCCATGGTCCTACGACTTGAAGAGGTACTTAGAAGAGAGGATTCTACCTAACAAGGCTAGCGAGAAAGATAGGGTTGTACTATAAAGATTGGCTCAACAATTTACTTGTTATCAAGGAGTAGTGTACAAGAGAATGCCAGAGGGGATGTAATTGAGATGTGTTGATGAGAAAGATGCAAGAAGGCTTATGGAAGAAATTAATAGTGGTGTATGTTAGCTACACATGAATGGACTAATGCTTGGGAAGAAGATAATGAGGCAAGCCTTTTATTGGCTAACCGTGGAGACAGATTGTGTCCAGTCTGTGAAGAGGTGTCACCATTGCCAAATCAATGGAAATTTGACTTGCCAACTGCCTATAGAGCTACAAGGAATGACAACCCTATGGTCCTTTACTGTATGGGGCATTGACATTATAGACGAGATAAGGTCATCATTCTCTAATGGGCATTGATATATGGTGATGGCAATTGACTACTTCGCAAAGTGGATAGAAGTTGAGTCCGACAATAAACTAGGGGCAAAGTAGATGGCGAAGCTCATTGAGAAAAACATCATATGCAGATTTGGAGTGCCACATCGTGTCGTGGAAGATAATGGGATTCATTTCTAGGCTAAGACTGAAGCCCTTTATGAGACATATGGGATTGAACACCATGAGTCGTCTCTATATAGGCCACAAGCAAATAGAGCAGTAGAAATGGCCAATAAAAAAATCAAGAAGATGTTGGCCAATATGGCACAGGCATACAAAGATTAGACAGAGAAGCTATTATTTGTGTTATGGGGTTATAGAACAACACCCAAAAGCTCGATAGGCATAACGCCCTTCTCATTGGTGTATGGTTTAGAAGTGATCCTACTAATTGAGATAGAAATGAAATCAGTGAGAGTCTAGATGGAAGCAAAAATTCCTAAAGGGGAGTGGATTGATAATAGATCTGAATAATTGGCCTTGATTAATGAAAAAAGAATGAAGGCCATATATCATATGCAAATATACCAGAAACAGGTTGCTCAAGCCTTTACCAACAAAATAAAGGCAACAAAATTTAAAAAAGGGGAGTTGGTTCTTAAACAAGCAAGGGCACTTGAGTTTGATCCAAGAGGAAAGTTCAAGCCCAATTAAGAAGGCTCATCCATTGTGACAAAGATCATGTCTGAGGGAGCCATCATTCCATCTGACATGGAAGGAAACGAATTCATTGAGCCCATCAACATGGACAGGTTGAAGAAGTATTACGTATGAAAAAAAAAAGAGAATGTGAGAGAAAAATATTTAATCAGAAACCTAGAAATGACTGATTAATGGTAGAAGTTGTCTCATTGTGCACATGATGTTTGAAGAATGAAAGATGGTACTTTTATTAATGAAATGAAATCGTTTGGGAACAAATATGCCTTCAAAATATCTTATTATTTTGCATAATAACAAAACGAAAATATCTAAGATCTAAGTTGATGATGAAACTAACAATGTTGCCTTACCTCTTCGATGGACTATGAATAGGCTTACCATGCCGATCATGACACTGTCTAGCTTGAATAATAGATCAGGAATGGAAGCCTAAAGGGTCACCAAATCCTTGTATCAATCGTCTATCTCAAAATGAAGATCATAGAATAGATTCCTTTTAATAGTGTGATATGTCCAAGAATCCTTCACACGCTCTGGATAATGAGCAAATAGTCTCCCAGGACCAAAAGTAGGTAGTGAATATATGATCCTCTACTTAAGTCCATACTGCCGGCGTAATCTAGTAGGATCATAAAATGAACTAGGTTAAGACCTACTAAGGGCACGCATGCTATAGAGGTCTTGACTGTCGCACGCACTAGCCTCTACCATGGGTAATGCCAATGAATTTGAGTATCAGGAATGACTCGAAGCAAGTTGATCCAAGAAGAATGTCTCTCAAGTCTCCTTCTTGTATGAAGTCAATGGCCATAATAGGAAAACTTCATTCGGGTGGTGCTAGAACGGATAGCCTCTCTTGTAACCAAATTTGAGAAAAAGAAACAAAGAAAATTAAAAAAAAAACTTGCTAAGTTGAAAACTTGAAAACGTGGCTTAGGCAAAAATCAAGGCTAGCCTACTAAGCTGAAAACCTGAAAGGGTAGCTTAGGCAAAAATTAGGGTGTGAAGAAGAAGAAAAGCCTGCAGAGTTGAAAAACCCGAAAAGGGCAGCCTAGGCAAAAATTAGGGCAAGCTTGCTGAGTCAAAAATCTGAAAAGGGTGGCTTAGGCAAAATTTAGAGCATAAAAAAAAAAAGAAAAAAATATGAACCTACTAAATAAAAAATCCAAAGGGGCGGCTTAGGCAAAATTTAAGGTTAAAAGAAAAACCTGAAGAAGCAGAAGACTGCCACTGAACCTCTGACTTAGATCAATTCTGATTCGATTCAGTCCGATCAATGTCTAAGCAAGTACCAAGAGAATTGTTGTGGAACCGGGTCCCATATGTAGAATGATGGCGACCGTCTGGTAAAACCAGTAAGAACTGTGCAAGAAGGCAAAACTTAAGAAGGTGAAGTCAATCGGACAAGGTCTTATCCATCATATTGAGCAAAGGCATGACGGAAGATAATATCACTCAACCGCCTCTGGCGTGACTACCCACGGTAGAAATTGGGAAGTTGAAGAAATGAGCAAGATCAGACATCGATGGTGTCTGGATAGTAGGTAGAATGACACACTCAAAATTGGAAAAATGACAACTGTATATGGTTAGTTGAGAATTTCTCATACAAGGGGCAATGCTCTTACCCATTAAAGAAGAAGATGTGATCATGAGGATCCTAGAAAGTCATGCATTCTTTAAGAAAAGTGACATCAAGCTGCATGTGTTGAAAGAACTTCAAATGGTAGGGACCGTTAGATTTGAGTTGTTTCCAGTCATTATCCTTTAGAGGCTTCAAAAGAGGCGGGAGGATCTTGAGAGAGGCCTAAACATGTTGAATAGCGCAAAGAGGCATTGAGAAGCATGAAAGATATATTAAGAAATGAGAGAAAAGATGTGGAGAAGCAATGGAAAGGAGGGGCACTTAAATAGTGCACAAAATGAAGCAAAAAATGGAAAGAAAAGAGGAAAATCACTGGGAGAAGTACCAGCCGGCTATCTGACCACTACCTAACAATTCCTTGTTATTAGGGCGAAATAGCCCATCAGCCCTTCCTTTCGCATGTTTTTTAACTTTTGGAACACGTATCAATGAGTGGTTTCAAGCATAGGATTTCCAAATTTTGTTGTTTTATTTAGAATTAAATGAATGAAATGTAGAAACAAATTTGAATGTAAATTTATCGAAATATGCATAGTACGTGAAGTTGAAAATAGAAAATCTTTACTAAGTTCCTGAAAATTGTTTGTACATCATAGAAGTTTATACACGGAAGCAAAATGGACAAAAGAAATCATGAAAAGAGCCGGTGGTGACAGTCCTCACTCATTGCCATCATTGTCAATATCAAAGAAGAAAGCAGCAACCTGAGCCTGAAGGTGCTCAACCTTCTATTCCAGACGAGCAACCTCCTAACGACTCGTCTAACCAAACAAAAGAACCACATAGTTAGAAAAACTATTAAGATAGAAATCATGCATACATAAAGCATAAAAGGTACTCTACCTGATATTGATGTGACAACTATAAAACATATCCATGACAAACAGCCTGTATATGAAAAACCCACTCCATGGAAGATTGTGGTACCTGCATTGTATTGCATTTCATGATTAATAATTGATTGAAGAATGATAGGAAACTTAAGGAATATATAGTCAGAAGGCCTACTAGAGTGGTATCCTATGGTACGAAGGGAAAAGGCATGGTCGGATCCATAGTGATCATATGACTACTGATATGTCCACTAGAATGTCATGTGTAGACGACATTGTTGGGATAAGCCTAGAGGTCATCGATCACATGGCCGGCTGGAATAGCAAGGAGTTATAGGTGCACGTGGCTATTGAGTGGCAATAGAAAAGGAAGCTGATGTCCCAATACCTGAAGAGGAGGCTCTCGATCTCTTTCCATGATGAGTGGAAGAGCTACTAGTACAGCTAGACACAACAGAGGGATGAGGAGTCTCATTAGTAGGTCAGCTAGGTCTAATTTGTAACAAGGTGGCTCGAATCCAGTCGATGTGAGAAGTCATCATCAATGGGTACTCGATCGTGTTCAAATGATTCCCAATCATGTAATCTAACGACTTTGGCGCCATGGCCAAATCAGTCAAGTCTATCATCAGAACCAATGGTGAAGGAGGAATCAGACAATGTGATAGGCCTTTGAACCAATCCCATATGTGATCGCCTAAAGGCCACATCATGTTATTCGTGTAAGATAGAAGAATGCAGTAGTAATTGAATGGGAGGGCGGGGCGACCCTCATAGTGACTGAACAATTCTCCTTGGGCTGCCACCACTTGGAGCGAATCTACGAAGAACAAAGAAGCATGGCAAGATTGTGATATGAATGAAATACTGACTAAAATTCTTTACTTGTCCCAGATCATCATGTGAATATAATTGCAAAAGAAGTCGAACTCATAAGACCTCTCAAGCTTTGCACGACGTATAGCCCACCTCCTCATTCGTGGGAAAGAAAAATCCTCATAAGCTAGAGGTAAGGAAGGAAGAATCCCTAACCCATATGCCTACATCTGCTATGAACGAGACAGAATCAGAAGTGGAATTCATACAGATAAAACACAAAGGTGTAGAAAAGGAAATAAGTTACCTCAAGAAGCGAAGCAAAACTAGTAAACATGGATACACCTCCACAATCACGATCCAAACCAAAGTATAACTGGCTGAGAGTAGTATAGCCTCAGTCAAAATCCCTCACTTGGTCGAGATCCTATAGGGTAAGTAATAGAGTCAAGAAGGCAGTGTTTGACGCGTTGACAAAAAAGTGTCGAACCGAGTAGTTACATGATTAAGCTGCATGCGTACTGATCCAAATCCACCTTTACTGGAGTCAGGTTGGATCTCCTCCTCCAATACTTATACAAGGGAGCATATCGAATCGCAACTTTATCCTTGGTTTTTTACCTCACACCCAAGAAGCTATCAGAGAAATTCCAATTGATCCCTCACCTCGCCACCACACGGAAGGTCTGCCAAAGCAATAATGCCAAGAGGCATGATAGTCATCTCACCAATCGGAAGATAGAAAGTGTGAGTCGTGTCCATCCACCTCTCTTATAGAGTAGCCAAAGCTCGATGACAGTGTATCGAGAAGCATGCAGAAGAAAAGTGATAAACTCATAGAAGCTGGTAGTAACGATCCTACTTCTAACAACCTCATTTTTTATCTTTAAAAACAAACTGTGGGCTCCAAAAAATGACCCATACATCTTGTTCTCATGGTATACATGAATACATGCCTAGAAAATTGTTAGAAAATGGAAAATCAAGGAATGAAGAAGAATACATACCTAACTGATAGTGTCGAAAGTCACATCGTAGACAATGGGCACCTCTTGGTCCTTTAGAAGATCCTTCAATGTCGATTCCATACAGGATTAGTCTCATTCAAGTCAAGATGGACTGGATAACCTGCCATTGGAAAGAAGAAGTCGAGACGAGCATATAAGAGAAAACTGAGAGTGAATCGAATGAAGAATGAAGAAGTTACGCGCGAATGAAGCAACGAGAGGACAAACGTGCTTTATATAAGCCCTCGACCGCCGAGCAGCAACCAAACTACCGGGTAGCTATTGATTGATGGTTAGGCAATGGTTAGATAGCTAAATAGTTGTCCTTGTAATGAGGGGTAAATTGATAAAATGAGAAAAGAAAAAGAGAAGAGAGAAAACAAAGAGAAAAGAGAAAAAGAAGAGAGAGAAAAGAGAGAGAGAAAGAAAGAAAGAAAGAAAATAGAGAAGAAAGAAAAGAAAAAGACTCTGCATCGACCCTAAGACACCGAAGGGATTTTCAAACAAAGCATGTGACAAGCACCCGACTATGACAATAGTTTACCAACTCACAAGGAAAGAAGAGTAACATCAATCGTTAGAATCTTTGATTAGAATCCACAGAAGAATTCCTCTAAAAACTAGAAAGCTATTTGTTAAATAACACACCGAACAAGATAAAAATTTGAATTGAATTACTTCGTCAAGAGATAAAATAATGTAAGAATCCCCTGCGAGTTGAAGAATTAATAACATGATAAGAATACTGCTAGTGAAAAGCATAACGAATGCAAGAGAAATGGAGAATAAAGATCATGACAAATGAAGAATTTCCCTAGCAGACTAGAAGGAATCTAAAATAGAATTAAGAATACTTGGGCATGAAACCCATTGAATATAAGGACTGAAGAAAATCAAAGAAGTCATGAAGAATACTTAAAAGAAGGACATGAAACTCAGGGAAGTGTAAAGCCTGAAGAGATCGAAGAATGTGTGAAGGATGCTTAGCTGAAGGCACGAAGAATGATAAGATCTAAAGATCGTGAAGCAGTGCATGATAGAATTTTACTAGGTTCGCAGGCATTAGATGAAAACCCTAAGAAGTAGGTGCTTAAGAGTGTTTTAAGCCCTTATAAGAGGCACAAGCCCTAAGAAGAGGCGCATTGAAAAGTGTCGAAAAACCTAAGAAATAGGTACACTTAAGAGTGTTTTAAGCCCTTAGAATATGCACGAGCCCTAAAAAAAGGTGCACTGAAGAGTATTGAACACCCGAAGAAATAAGTGCGCTTAAGAGTGCTTAAAGCCCTTAGAATAGGTGCACTGAAGAGTGTTACCAAACCCTAGGAAGTGGGTGCACTAAAGAGTGTCAGAAACCCTCACAAATAGGTGCACTGAGAAGTGTTTTATCATAGCATCATAAGGATGCTTTCCACCCTTGAATAGGCGCCTTAGCCCTTAGATGGGCATATTAGCCTTCGATTGGGCATCATAGCCTTTCGATGGGCACTTTAGCCCTTAGATAGGCACCTTAGCCCTTAGATCGGCACACTATTCCTTAAATGGGAAAACACACATTAGTCCTTGATTGGGCACCTCAGCCCTTAGATGGGCGCACACATGTTAGCCCTTAGATGAGCACATTGGGCCTCAGATGGGCATACTGGCCCTTGAATGGGTACACACCTAAAAGTAGAAAGAGAGAAAGAAGATGACAAGAAAGTTTGGTAGAATGAAGACGAAGGTGAGGATATGCCAATATAGGAGGAGGAAAGATGAAGCAAGAGTACTTTGTTAACCTTTATGTCTCACAAACCTATCGAAAGTAGGGGGCAAGCTATAGACACTGAATTTTTTAGGCTCGATGATGAAATGAAGATGAATGTTAAGTGAAGGAAATAATCGAAATGCCCTTGGAAGCTGAAGAGGAAAGAGGTGAGAAGGAGTCGATGGAAGGTCTCAAAAATTTATAGGCGAATTAAAAAAATCATAGAGATTAATATAGAAAGAATCTGATGATGGGTCATATACTGCTGCAAAGTTATAGATGTATAGTTTTTTAAGAAATCTACAAATCACAAATCATAGTTGAACACAAAAAGTTATGTCCAATCGAATGGACAAAGGTAAAAAGGGATTGCATTGTAAAGTACAAAAATAGGAAGGATCAAAAGGAGAATAGCTGCTTGACAGTAAGACAGTCGACCGATTGTTAGATTACTGCCTAATGGTTTCCCAATAGCTGTTGGTGGCGTATTCTTAGAAAATTTCTATTCAAACCTTCCTTTTTTGTTTTCTGCTTCCTTTTTCAACCTTAACCCTCCACTATAAAAGGACCCTCTTGGCTCACTTTCCAAGACACCAATTATTGAATTTAATCATCTCTTCTTCCTCCTAAAGACATGCTTGAAAATTCAAGAAGTCTTTTATAGTCTTATATTTTTTGGGCGTTTTAGATTGCTCTAAACCCAAAAAGGATATATCCTCAAAGTAAATTTCTCTTCTCTCTTATCTTTTCTAATTTATTTTTCTTGCTTAGAATTAGCATGTTTAGGATTTATTTTTATGCTTGGAAGCATGTTTAGGGATTATTATGAATTATTCTAATCGTTGTTTGTTTTGCAAGGTGGATAAGCATGTCAAGGTAAGTCGCTTTCCTTTTTTTTATTAGAATCATGTTTATGAATTTAACTTTCTTTGCGAATTCTTAGAATCATGCTAAGGAGCACCTGATTAGAATCATGCTAAGAGGACTTGTAACTGCTTTGAAGCATGCTAGGAAATATCATAGAATAGATAAGAACTACCATATTGCCCCTCGAATGCTTGGATTGGGGTAAAATAGCCTTGTTTTATTTTGATTGTTTTCGATTGTTTGAATTAGGCTAGAAATGCCATGATTAGGCTTAGAAAGCCATAATCTCTTATGAATTAATATGAATTATTCAAGAATAGCAATCGGTAGAATGCCACGATAGAATTATCAAATCTAGGCTAGAATTCCATGATTCAAGATTATGGCTTTGTGATGAATTTTAATTGATTTGTTGTGAATGAATTGATAAATATACCTTGTTTAATTGTACAATGCCACAAAGTGGTAGAGGACTCACATTGATGGTGAGAGACCATTACTAAAATGAATGAATGTACAAGTATATGCTTGAAGAGGTTTATTAGACATTGAATAGACTCACATATAGCGGTGAGGAATCCATTATCTATTGTGTCTCGAATTAACTATTTATATTTGATATTTGAATGTATGATTTATACGAATGATTGAATGCTATATTTGAAGTGTTAAAGTAGAATTTACTTTATTTGTTGAAGAGCAATGTAATCCTCTTCCCTATCCCCCATGTTTGAAAGGAAATGTAATCCATTCTCCTTCTTTTTCTATGTATGAATATACAATTGCCATTAACAAAATAATCGTCTCACATGCTTAATAAAGATTAAAACTTGAAATGTGTGCATAAAACGAACAACCTTAAGTGGACTGTATGTCAATATGAGGTTTTTTTTTTTTATTTGGTATGCTCTAGTGGAGGCTGGATTCAGATCCGAGTGGGTCGAATGACTCATACCTAGCTTCTCGAACCCATCTCTAAAGGGATAAGGGTAGTTTAGGTCTTAAAGCGAGGGATCAGATTTCTCTCATTCATTCCTGATTGAATAATTTAGTGGCAACTCCATTTCTCCAAACGTGGCCATGGCTCCTTTATGTTCCCTTAAGTTTTGAAAGAGGCTTTGACACAGTGTTGTGATCGCAAACACTCTGTTGGGATGAAAGCCCGGTTCACACATGGATTTCTACAAAGACGGATGAATAATGCCCTTAAGGCCAGAAGAAGAAACTTCCCAAGATAGTACTAAACTTTCATATAGGGTGCAAAGAATTGCCTATTCCTCTTAAGAAGTGACATGACTTGAGAGAAAAAGGACGGGGTAGAGAATTGCCTTAACGATCTTGAAAATCATGGCGGATAGAATTGTCTTAGTCGTCTCGAAGGAAGAGTAAGAAATGGTGCTTGAAACAGGCAGACTGACCATTCACTAGAGGATTGTTTTGAGTATTTAAAGATTCATTACACAAGTCTGTAGTACCAAATGTCTCCCTTTGCTCATCGCTAAGTCTTCTTCAATATCCTCTTATAAGGAGAAAAGCTGGCCCGAAGTCAATCTACACCCTCAATGATCACCGAGCCTAAGAGACATACACATTTAGCATAAGCGTAGAGCATGCATACATGAAGCATAAATCCTTTTCTTACAGGTTGCAGAATCCAAAAAGGAGAAAAGTCCAAAAGTGATTGGGTTTTGTAGAATCATAATGTAGTATACAATACGGGGGTAATAGTAAAGGAGATGGGCTCAACACCAAGAGGAATAATAACAGCAATAGCACAATGTACAAGTTGCCTGGATCAGGTAAGTCTATCTCGATGAGACCAAATAGAAGCAGCACGATGTGGAAGCCGCCTAGATCAGACAACTCAGTCTCGATGAGACCAAATGGGAAGTAGCACAATGTGCAAGTCAGTCTTGATGAGACCCGATCGAAGCAGCATAGTATGCAAGATGCCTAGATTAGGCGGCTTAGTCTCGATGGGACCTAGTAGAAGTAGCAAGATGTGCTAGTCAGTCTTGATAAGACCCAATCCAAGCAACATGATGTGTAAATCACCTGGATCAAGCTTCTCAATTAGCACAATGTGCAAGCTGCGTAGTTCAGGCTCCTTAGTTTAGCGTAATACGCAAGTCACTCAGATTAGGCTCCTTACTTCAGCACGATATGTAAGCCACCTAGATCAGGCTCCCAACTCAACATGATGTGCAAGTTGCCTAGATTCAGCTCCCCAGCTCAACGTGATATGCAAGTTACCTGGATCAGGCTTTTCACTTCAACACGATGTGTAAGCTGCCTAAATTAGGCTCCCCAGCTTAGCGTAATGTGCAAGTCATCTGGATCAGGCTCCTCAGTTCAACATAATGTGCCAGACACTTGGATTACGCTCTTCAGTTAGCATAATGTGCATGCCACCTATATCAAGCTCTTTAGTTAGCATGATGTACAAGCCGCCTGGATCAGGCTTCTCAATTCAACATGATGTGCAAGCCACCTAGATTAGGCTCTTCAATTTAGCATGTTGTAGAAGCTACTTGGATCAGGTTCCCTAGTTAGCATGATGTTCAAGTCGACTAGATCAGGCTCCTTAGTTTAGCATAATGGGCAAATCGCCTGGATCGGGCTCCTAAGTAAGCACGATGTGCAGATTGCTTGGATTAGATAGCTTAATCTCAATAAGACTTCTCTCAAGTAGCTTGATGTGCCATGGTAGCTTCATTTGAATGAAACCTAACGATCACCTAAAGTAGCATGATATGCTAAATAATGGATAAAGCCTTTGTGAACGAGCTTTCATCCCGCGAAAGTGCTTACAACCACGACATTGTGTCAAAGCCTCTTTCGAGACATAAGAGAACGCAAACAAGCCATAGGCATGTCTGGAGAAATAGAGCCGCCACCCAATTATTTAATTCAGAATTAATGGAGGCAATCTGATCCCTCGATTTAGGACCTAATCTACCCTTATCTCTTTAGAGAGAAGTTTGGAAAGTTAGTTATGAGCCATTTGCCTCACCTGAATCAAAAATCTAGCCTCCACTATGGTATACCAAATTAAAATAGCTCATGTTGTTATGCTATCCACTTAAATGGTTCATTTTATGCACATTTCCCCTTTTATATTCATTAAACTTGTGAGGTGATTATTAATCAACGACAATTGTATATTCATACATAGAAATAGTTCTCTTTTTATCTTCATTAAACATGTGAGGTAATTATTAATCAACGACAATTGTATATTCAAACATAGAGAGAGGGAGGAGAATAGATTACATTTCCTTCAAACATGAGGGAAGAGAAAGAGAATTACTTCAATCGTTCTTCAACAGTAAAGTAATTATACTTTAAATACTTCCAAAATATTCCATACATTCATAAAAGAAATCGTACATTTAAATATCAAATATAAATAATCACTTCGAGATTCGATAGATAATGAATTCCCCACCACCATAAGTGAGTCTATTTAATGTCCATCAAGCCACTACAAGGAAAATGGGCTATGGCAACGTGCATTTCGTGTTGTTAAAAGGTTTTTACAACGCGGAGATGCATGTTGCTGTTCTTGCTGCTGCAAAAAGTCTTTCACTTTCAGCAACACGTGCATGCATGTTGCGAAAAGTGATTTTGCGTGTTGCGGAAAATCTTTTGGCAACGTGCATTGCGTGTTGCTAAAAGACAGACTAAAAGAGTTTTTTAGCAACACAAAATATGTGTTGTTGTAGATATCAATTGCAATGCGCAATGCATGTTGTTGAAAGACAAAGAGTAATAGAGTTTTAGCAATGTGCAATGCGTGTTGCCGTAGACATCGATGGCAATGCGCAATGCTAGTTGCCGTAGATGTCTATGGAAACGCGCAATGCCTGTTGCCGTAGATGTCGATGGCAACGCGCAAAGCGTGTTGCCGTAGACCTCGATGGCAACGCATATTGCGCGTTGCGAAAAGATCTAAAATAACATAGTTTCAGCAACATGCAATGCGTGTTGCTATAGATTTAAGCATGTGAGTTTTGGCAACGCGCGCATGTTGCCATTTATTTGATATAGAAATATATTGTATTTATAATTAAATACCATTTTTATTAATACGTAAGACCTGCTTATTTTTAATTATACAAATTGGTATATAAATAATCGCAGAATGCATAATATATAATAAATGTAGAAATTTGTATTATGTTAATATTATCACAAATATTATGAAAAATACAAGTACTTGTAATTAATATATAATACAATCCTAAATGACTTAAGGAAAATGAAATCAAGTAAAACATACTTAAGCACAAATTCGTACATAAGCAGCAAAATCATCATCTTCTTTTAACATCTTGATTGATGAACTTTCCTTAAAAGTGATAACATAAAAGGCAACCTCCACCTAAAAATAAGGATAATAAAAATGCAATTAACATCCTTAGAACATATTGTATAAATTAAATGATATAAGCTTCTAAATACAAACTTATAGAAATTTAGTCAATGAAAAAGTATTACCTTTATGATATTAACTCGATGCAACTTTTTGGCCAAGCAATAGCACTTCCTGCAGCCTGATCAATGTTTTGAGCTTCGTCAGTTGATCTATACAGTTCAACATCATTCCTAATAGCATGAGTAACCCAAACTTTCCAACAGTCCCTTCCTAAAGGCTTGTGATGTACTAGAACTTTAGGATCTACACTTGCAATCTTTCCTTCAGCCACAATTTCATCTGGGTCATCTGAGTACCAATGCAGTAATAGGCATCTTGCATTTTCACTTGGTATAATTTGATGAATTGGAACACTTCCTTGTTGAGACTACAATTAATAGCATTAGTTTTATCATTACTTTAAATAATCGTATACTTTAACTCATATAGTTTTATAAATACAACAAAATGTGTTAGTTTCTTACTCGAGGGGTACATGCATAAGAGCTCATCATTTCGTCAACATTCTGATTCTGTACAATTTCAAGGTATGAAATCCATTATATCTAATAGCATATGTTATAGATCATTTTTAAGTAATAAAAAATCTACTCACCTGGGTCATTTTCATTAACAATGCATTCACTTTATCCATTTGGTCTTCTAATAATAAAAGTCTATGCTTTTTAAGCTGCAGTTCATTTTCAAGTACTTTAACTTTTCCGCTAGATTGCAACTGTGCATCTACTTTAGAAGGACTGACACCAAATCCGTTTCCATGCACTCTACCCCGTTGTTCACCTCCATATACAATAACAAGAGGGTCATTTCGTATATTAGACATGTCCACATCCTTACTTGACTTTTGAATATCTTCAATTTGTTTCTATGAATAACCAAGTAATATGTGAAAAAATAGATAATGTCAATAATAACTCTCATATAAGCCATGTGTTTATAAGGTAATTTATTTTTTTATTATAGAAATTCCTACCATTTTTTGTCCAATTGATTCATTTGCAGGCTGCCCTTGCTTATTTAGATGCGCTTGAATCCAAACATCAACCCTAGTAATTGACGTTTCACCTGAGCTTTGTTTTTTCTTCAAATGAAGAAACATAATGATAAAAATAAGCTAAGACATAAATTGAAAAATCATGTGAATATAATCAAAATGCAAGGATATTGAATTTTTACCATCTCATATTCCTTGCGAGCATAACCCAGTCGACCCATTGTGTGTACATCCTCTTGGTGTTTTCGCAAAATTTTCATCCTCTCGCTGATTACCTATTAATCAACAATAAAACAAATGAATAAATGTTACATTATTATATATATACGTGTGTTTGTGTGTGACTAGATATGTCTAATTACTTGAAATTCTGGAGACAATCTCTCATTGACAAATGTTTCCCAGTCCTTATCAGATTCTATGTTGCCAGGCCTTAACAGGGACAAAGCCCGTACTCTATTTTGTTGTTGGTCGACCTTTCTTATCTTTGAAGTTATTTCTGATTTGAACTGTCTCCAACGATCACCAATTTTTTGAAGTGTCCAATGTTTATGGGATTCATCTACAACAAATCGTTGCTATACAAAAAGAACATTAGAAACTTACATATAAATAACCAATATAAATTAAATTTATACATACCTTGACCAATGTCCAAAGGTCATCTTTATCTTTTGATTCAACTAGAGTCCAATCTTTGATGTTAACTGGCACATGCGTTCATGCCAAAACTCCAAGATAAGATGTGTACTTATCAGAATTTGGTCTCACTGGTACACCCACATCACTGAACTCAACATTTAAACGTGTTACATGACTTTTTAACATGCCTAAAGTAGTTGGCCCTCTCTTCCTTTTCAATTCTTTATTATTTGATTCAGTCATTTGTTCATCATTATCTCTCTCAATTTTGATGCCTTTATTGTGATCCCGTATAGCATCAGCTATTTAGTGCTCCACGTTGTTTTTGCAACCTTTTTTTCGCTTTCCTTGAAGACTATAAAAACATATAGTTGTAAATCAAGAATAATTTCACATTTTTTCATTTTCATACAATAATTCTATAGGTGAAATTCAAAATAAAAGCTTACCTCTGCACCACTCATCTTCTTCCACTAGTATGCACTCAATTTATAGATAGTGCTCAACCTCTACACAACACAACATCACAACACTTTTAAGTCACATAAACGATTGAAATAATTTTGCAATGACCATTATAAGAAATAAAAAAAGGCATAAAAATACAGATTTATAGGAAATCTACCTATCACACAATATGCCATCATTAAAATACAAGCGTACACTTATTACTAGAAATATGGGAAATCTACCTATCACAAAATATGCCATCAACATCCCTTCTTATGTAAGGTTCATCCTCACTAGTATTTTAGGTTTTCAACCTACTTATGTTAATTGGTGTGGATGGTGTACAGTCACTTTCTTCATTCAGTTCAAGGTCATAGAAACCTCTTTGTGGTGCTCTGAAAACAACATCCGATTGTGATGCTTTATTTTCTTGAGAATAGAATACTTGTTTAGCTTGTGAGGCCAAAATGAAAGGATCTCTTTCACATTGGTTTTGTCCTTCATGTAGCTTAACCAAAGTGAAACCATCATCAACTTTGACACCATTTGTAATATTCACCCAATCACACTTAAAAAGAGGGATGTGAAATTTATTATAATCAAGTACTATGATATTTCTCAGAACCCTATAGTAAGAAACTTTCCCGATCACTTGAGAATTATCTCGTGCACTAGCTCTAAAAAGAGCTATTGCTTCAACTAGAACTCCACTATTTTGTCGAGCCTTTTCTGCATCTTTAGTCTGGAAGCGAATACCATTTATAACAAATCCAGAATCTGACATTGATATCTCTCTTGGTCCTTTTGCAAGCCATACTAAAGTATCTGACAAGTCAGATTTCTTCCTGTCCAAGTTTATTTGTTCAAGATAATGATTTCAACCAAGTAAATCATATTAATATATTAGATTTAGACACAGAAAGCACGAATCAGAGGCTTATTACCTTATTTGCAAACCATGCACTAAAAGTCTTTAAATGTTCAATTTGTAATAATGTTTCATTTCTTAAAAATTGCACATCTTCTTTTCTCAAAGCTTCCAAGTGTTGCCTACAAGAAAAGTGAAATTGAATTATATATATACAATCTAGATAGTTTTAGTTAAGGCATCAGTAAGACTCCATACTCTATATAAGGTTGAACCTCTGAACTATTTAACAAAACATAACGATGAGCAATCTCGTACATCTCTTTAGAGAGATGTACAACTTTTCCACCTGATACTGGACGCCCTTCAACTATGGGACAATTATGTGCTTGCTCCAACTCTTTTCTAAATAGGCAACAATCATTTATACATGCATGTATTTTATCATAACCAAGATCAAATGACTTAAGTACATTCTGAGTTAAATAAAGTGAATCTGGAAGTTTGTTTTCAAGTGGTAACATGTCATGGATAAGTTGACGCAACTTATCAAAACAAGTATCAGAAATACCATGTGTGACTTTAAGCTTGAATAATGCAACAACAGCTGACATTTTTGAGTAATTTATGCATCCAGGCCATAAAGGGGTTTCGGCATCTTTAACTAAGTTTATGATTTCCTCTTTGTTTGTTTCAGTAGGATTATTAGGAAAGTTTTCTTCTTCAAACTCCATTTGATCCCTAAAACCCATTTGCTCCTTAGACATCCTAAAGGTTTCCATGTTCTCTAAATTTTGATATTGGTTTGAGGTAGTGGAACTCTCTCCATGAAGGACCCATGTAGTATAAGTAGGATCTATTCCATTGATAACTAAATGTTCATACACTACCTCGTGATGATGACGTTGTACATTTTTACAATGTAAGCAAGGACATACTATAATCTCAAGGTTTCTACAATTTGCACGAGCCATGTTGATAAAAGTATATGCCCCTTTCCTATAATCCTCTGAAGCTCTACAAATAATAAGTAAACTAAGTTAAGCAAGTTTAATTAACTTAACTAACTTTAACCAATATTATTAATAAGAAAAAAAACCTTGGTAAACGAACCCATGCTTTATCCATCTTGAGCAATTATCTACCAAAACCTGGATATAAGTACAAATAATATATCTTCAAACTCTACATAAAAATATTATATGTACAACCATAACTATCTTTTAACAATCATAAAAATAGAGAGGGCTAAACATTACTAAACAACACCACATGAATGAATTTACAATTAGAGAGGGCTAATATAAATCTTTATTAGCCCAAGCAAAATAATTAGAAAGATTACATTAATAGTTTATATAAAAATTGACAAATGTGAACTAATTTGATGTATAAGCTGCATGTGCATGTGCATGGACTGAGTTGTACATGAGTTACATGTGCATGGGCTAAGCCTTGTGTATTCAATGACCTACATGTGTATATTCAATTGAACCGTGAGCTGTATGTGCACATGCTGGTGCATGAAGTGGGCTACATGGCCTCGCATGAATTGCATGTGCTTAGCTATGCTATGGTAAGGATGAAGCTACACTACACTATGACCTTGCACGAATTGCATGTGTTAGTTCATGATCATATGACACTTAGCAACATGATCCTAGTCAAATTAAAGTGCCTTGTAGCATAGTTAGCAATGTGGGAACAAGAAGATGGCATTCACATGGTTTAATAATTAGCAAATAAAAGAACTCATCTAAAGCAAAAGCAATGACCCCACCTGGTTGAAGATGGCAAAAGCAATGACAAAGCAATAGTGAGTAGCAACGGCAACAAGACTTGGTCGATGCTCTAGCAGTCTAAAATCTGCACAAGTTTAGTTTTAATCTAATGAGTATATATATGCTGCAGGAGAAACTTCTATGAATTGATGATGCAATATTAAAATCTAATAATCCCTCAAATGAAGCTAATAAATCAAGAATGAATACAAATTATCAGGAAAGATTTTAATCATAAGCTACATGAAGCATGGGAGAGCAAAGCTATTTGGCAATACGGAAAGAAATTCTCTAATGCTCCCTCAAATGAAGCTAATAAATCAAGAATGAATGCAAATTATCAGGAAAGATTTGAATCATAAGCTACATGAAGCATGGGAGAGCAAAGCTATTTGGCAATATGGAAAGAAATTCTGAAAACCAAATTATAATATTTCTTTAACAGTAACATATATGACTTTATTCTTTTATATATATATATATATATATATATAAAGTGTCCCCAAGCCAGCCCACAAAATCCCGTAAAAATAATCGCCACACACCCACCTATGTTAATTATTTTTAATATCTTGATTAGCCACCTTGTCTAGAAGAAGCTTAATGAGTTGGTTGGTTAACTCACTGCTAGGAACGTGAGACTAAGACTAGAGAGAATAGCCACCTTAGCAATGGCTTTACGTATGAATTGCATGTGCTTAGTTGGTGCATGAAGTGGCTTACATGGCCTTGCATGAGTTGCATGTGGTTAGGCTATGCTAAAGTGGAGCAAGGGTGAAGCTACACTACAATATGGCCTACATGGCATTGCATGAGTTGCATGTGGTTAGGCTATGCTAAAGTGTAGCAAGGGTGAAGCTACACTACAATATGGCCATCATTCTCCATCCCTAGCTCGGCTACACCGCATGAATGACTCTTGCCCTCGGTCACTGACGTACCTGCATACCTGAGAACCCAATCATATCACTAGAGCCAGGATAGGCAAGGCACCTTCATTAGCTACGGGCACCAGATTTCAAAAACGTCTATCGATGGCAGCTTTTCTTTAGCTTCGCCTACCTCCTTGATCATATCCACAGCTTGCTTATGCCGCCTGCTAGCTCGCTTGGTCGCATCTATCTCAACAGCAAGCTGCCTTTAATTGGCTTCAAGTCCCATAAGAGAATGAAGAATAGCTAGAAGCGTTTCTAAACTGGTTACTCAAACAAGTGAGCTTGCTATATATTCAAAGTCTGGCCAAACCTTTGTCAAGTGCAGCAGCTTGGAAGAGATTATGAATCCCTATGCAGTAAGGAAAATCACGCTCAAGCTTCTTTATTACATCGATGCCTCGAGCGTGAAGGCATTGCAACAACTTGCATGTGTGAATGGTAAGAAGAGAACACAAATTGAGGCTTTCTCAGCCTACGTATGGAAGATCCTGGCCACAACCATTGATGATCAAAAACACGAAAAGTGCAAGATAGGTTGGTTAGTTGATGGACGCAGCAGAATTCATGGAAGTCAAAGCTGCATGTCAGGTAATTACATAGGCAATGTCTTGTCTATGGCACAAGGAGAGGCAAGTGTAAAAGAACTGAAGCAAGGCTCTTTATCAAATATTGCCAGCAAGGTTCATGCATCTATAGCAAAGGTGGCCCAACAAGGAACACTTCTTGGATTTGATTGACTGGATCGAAACGAGGAATACATGGGATCACCCGACAAAATACTCAGTTTGCTATAAATTTCCCTCCTCCCCCCCCCCCCCCCCCCCCCTCTCCCCCTCTCTCCCTCTCTCTCCCTCTCTCTCTTCTTCTCCCTTCTTCTCCGCTGCATGGGATCAACCAAAACAAGCTGAATATACAAGTAAGGATTTGAACTTTTTTTTTCTTCAGGCTCCGTGCTAGCGGTGAGCGACGATTCCACAGTATTGTCATTACCATCTTCGGCCAACTCCTTTTGTTTTTCTTGTTCCATAATTTTATATACTGCTTTCGAGTTTATCTCTCTTTTCTGGAGGTAGAGGTTTTATTGCTACAGGGTCTTCAAACTTTGGCAGCACTGGTGGAGTGAGCTTACCTTCTCGAAGCTGCTTATCATGAGGAACATAATTTCGAAACTTCATCAGATGAGAAAAGCTCGCGGAATGCACATATGGCATATGCACTGGATTTTCCTCTCTCCGTGCACTTAACTTGGCAGCTTCATCAGATGAGAAAAGCCCGAAACTCTTCCGAACAACCCGACGGTGACACGCCCAACTACCTTAGTTTTATCGTGTCCCACTCAGAGTCTGGATAGAGCTTCATCAGCCGAGTGAGCACCAAGGGGGAAGGGGAAAGAGCTTTTCCGGCATTTCCTTTATATGGGACTCATTACTCGTATATATATATATATTATATATACAAAATTAGCATAAGTATAGTCATTATGGCAATTGTTCGACACACACACACACACATATTCATTCATATTCATCCTAGATTAATGACTTTATTTCACATTCATAAAGATTAAATATTAATGTTGTTTTTCTCTTTTAACTGAAACCAGCCACATAGGCAATGAATTCATTAAATATAAGGCAAGTAATATATAACAAATAGGCAAGAAAGACCTGTAGCCTAGTAGTCCACTTATGAAGTAGCTTGCCCGCAGCAATAGCAAACCTGCCAAGTAAAATGAAGTTCTCGAGCAGGAAGGCAAGCGATGGAAACGGCTCTGCAGCGAGTCGAGATAAAGTTCTACAGCTAAGCGTGGAGTAAGCGGGTAAAGAAAATTTCTGCAACGAGTTGAAACAAATGGCTCTGCTGCTAGCGTGGGGCAAGCTTGTAAAATAAAGATACACTTTCCTTTGCAGTGGGGTAGGGGAGAACTATTCACCTGTACAGTCTTGTAAATGGCTCTGCAGTGATGGAAGAAATGCAGCTTTTTTCCCCCAATAATGCGATATCTCACTTCTTATACACTCCTATCAATCATGACAACAATGCTCTCTACTCCTTTAGTTGTTTGCTTGTTCCCGAACAGAGGGAGTGACACATAAGAGCTAAGCTACGATTACAGATGGTCGAAGCTGTCGAGGGTGGGCTGGGTTGCCAGAGCTATGGAGGCCAATTGGCTACCAGAGGTGCTGCAAGTAAGGATGGCCAAAGACTGTCAAGAGGCCACTCAGGCGGAATGTTGATGAGTGATGACAGTGAAGATGGTGGAGACAAGGCGACTTAGGGATTTTAGGATTTACGGGATTTTGGGTTCAATAGCTATTTTTTTTCTTTATATACAGTAGTAAATTTCCAGGAGTTCCAATTATATTAAACTTTATCGTTATCACCCCTATAAATTTTTATAAGTTCAAAGTTTTAATTTTTCTATAAACACCCTTTTAGACATTTGGCAACGCGCAGGATGCGCATGTTGTTAAATTTAATAGTTTTAGCAACGTGCATTTTTTGTGCGTTGCTAAATAATAAATTTTGCGACGTGCATTTTTTGCACGTTGCTAAAAGTATAGTTCAACAATCTTTCGCAACGCACACAAATTGCATGTTGCAAAAAACAACATTCAGCAACGTGCAAATGTGCGCGTTGCGAAAACTCTGTTGTCATCGCCTATTTTTCTTGTAGTGAGCCTCTTTCGTGGAATTATTCAAACATGCATTCAATTATTCTAGATGATAGTCCCTCAACACCAATGTGAGTCCACCATTACTTCATGGCATCATACAATTAAACATGGTATATTCACACGTGTTCATATCAATCAATTAGAATTCTAACTAAAGCCATAGTCTAGAATCATGACACTTCAACCTAAATTTGATAATTCTATTATGGTAATTCCACTAATTGCTATTCTAGCATAATTCATATAATATATAAGGAATCGTGGCATGTCTAGCCTAAGCATGGTTATCATGGCATATTCTAGCTTACTTTAAGCAATCATGGTAAAATATGGCTATTCTAGCCTAATCAAGCATTCAAAGGAAAATTAAGGTAATTCATACCCATTCTATGCTATTTCCTATCACACTTCAAAGTAATCATAATTTTTCTATTATGATTCTATTCATATGCTCTTAAGCGTGATTTTAGACATTTCCTCCTAAGCATGATTCTAAGCAGTCGCGAAGAAAATAAAATCCTAATCATGATTCTAATGAAGAAAGGAAAGCGGACTTACCTTGACACATATTTCCACCTCCCAAAACAAACAAAGGGTTAACAATTCATAAAATCCCTAAATATGCTTATTCAAAGGCAAGAAAAATCAAGAAGAAATGAGGAGGGAGAAGAGAGAGCTACTCTTATGATGTACCTTTTCTGGGTTTAAAGCAATGTAAGACGCCCGAAAAATATTAGACTATAAAAGACTTCCTAAATTCTTAAGTGTGTCTTCAAGAGGGAGAAGAAAGGATTTTTTGATGTCCTGAAAAGTGTGGAGGAGGGCTATTTAAATAGGAGAGGGTTGAGGTTGAAAAAGGAACAAGAGAAACAAAAAAGGAAGGTTTATTTCTAATAAGACAATAGTCGGCTGACTTCTTATTTTACAACTTTTCAATTTAGTCTCTTCTAACCTTGGTCTATTCAATTGCACTTAACTTTTTGAGTTCAACTATGATTTGTGATCCATAAATTTTTTGAAAAGTTAGACATCCATAGCTTCATGCAATGGCATATGACTCATAAACAGATTCCTTTTGGATTGATTTCTATGATTTTTTGAACTCATGTGTCAATTTTTCAAGCTCTCGGTCAATCCTTTCTCACCTTTCTCACCTTTCTCCTTTTGACTTCCAAGGGGATTTCAATCATTTTTATTACTCAAAACCCATATTCATTTCATCATCAAGCCTCGAAAATCTAGTGTCTATAGCTTTTAAGCAAACAATGTACAACATGCTAGGAGTAGGACAATATTATAGACAAGGATGACCATAAAAATGAGGGCTACCACAGTTGAAGACAATCGAAGAGGGCCACAATTGAGAAGAAAGATTTGAAATTGTCAACCACACAAGAAGTCCAAGTATAGCCAAGAAGAGACACAATTCATAAGAATTGCAAATCGCCCAGAATAAGTAAAACTTTTCCAAAAGAACTCATATGCTCTAGAAGGGACACAATAGTTTGTAAGAAGTACATATTGCCAAGAGTGGGCAATACAGTCTCAGAACTTACATTGAAGAAGATGTCCACCTTGAAGAAAGAATCTGCCTTGAAGAAGGCATCTTCCTCGAATAAGGCATCCATCTTGAAGAAACAATCTCCCTTGAAAAAGGAGTTCAAAGTCTACCTTGGAGAAGGGATCTTTGAAAAGAAATTTGAAGTTCACCTTGAAGAAGGAAGTTCAAATTTAAGTCCAACTTAAAGAAGGGATTTATAGAATAAGAACTTAGAGAATATTTAAGTCGCATGGAATTAGATGACTAACCAACACATATGGAACAAATTCTTGTAGAGACAAGAAAGCAAATTGTTAAAAAATACGTCGAATAAGGTAAACTTTGAATTGATTTGAAATTATCAAGAGGTTTTTGATATTTTGCAGGAACTTGTAAGAACAATGAAGAAATCCCCCAGTGATTCCAAGAGGGCACAACATACCAAGAACTTTACCTAGTAAAGAGTAAGAATCTACATAACAAATGAATGGAGACAAGAAGTACTTAAAGGGCATGAAACCTAGTGAATGAAAAGTCTAAAGACCAAGAAGATGCAATACGACAAAATTCTCCCCAGTGAGTTTGAAGAAATTCATAAGTGAAGAATAGATGTTAAAAGCACTTGAAAGAAGGGCATGAAGACCAATAAATACAAAAGTATAAAGATATGAAAAAATTATTAAGAATGCTTGGCCGAAGGCATGAAGAATAAAAGGTCCAAAGACTATGAAGCATTAGATAATAGACGTTTTTCGTAGTAGACATGCATTAGAAGAAATCTTAAAAAGTAGGTGCACTTAAGACTTTTTTAAGCTTTTAGAATAGGCATAAGCCCTAAAAAGAGGTGCACTGAAGAGTGTTTAAAAACCCTAATAAGTAGGTGCACTTAAGAGTATTTTTAGCTCTTAGAATAGGCACAAGCCCTATGAAGAGGCATACTAAAGAGTGTTTAAAAACCCTAAGAATAGGTGCACTTAAGAGTGTTTTAAGCCCTTAGAATTGACATAATATCTAAGAAAAGGAGTGAATAGTGTTAAAAACCCTAAGAAGTAAATGCATTAAAGAATGTTAGAAACCTTAGGAAGCAGATGCACTGAAGAGTGTTAGAAACCCTAAGAACTAAGTGCACTGAAGAGTATTTGAAATCTTATGAATTAGATGCACTTAAGAGTATTTCATCATAGCATCATAAGGATGCATCGATTTGTACTAAAAGAGTGCATATCATGCATCGTAAGGGTGGATTTCATGCATTAGAAGGATGTACTTGTCCACACTAGAAGAGTGCACAACATGCATTAAAAGGATGCATTCCACGCATTATAGGGATGCACTTGTCCACACTAGAAGAGTGCACATCACGTATCATAAGGATGCATTCCATGCATTAGAAGGATGCACTTGTCCACCATAAAAGAATGCATATTGTGCATCACAAGGATGTATTCCATGCATTGGAACGATGCAGTTGTCAACACTAGAAGAGTGCACATCATGCATCGTAAGGATGCATTCCATGCATTAGAAGGATGCATTTGTTTGCACAAGAAAAGTGCATATCATGCATCGTAAGGACGCAATCCACGTATTAGAAGGATGCACTTCTTCGCACAAGAAGAGTGCACATCATGAATCGTAAGGATTCATTCCATGCATTAAAAGAGCGCACATCATGCATCATAAGGATGCATTCCATGCATTAGAGGGATGCACTTGTCTGCACTAGAATAGTGTACATCATGCACCATAAGGATGCACTTTTCCACACTATAAGAGTGGACATCACATATCATAAGGATGCATTCATGCATTAGAAGGATGACTTGTCTGCACTAGAACAGTGAATATTGCGCATCATAAGGATGCATTTCATGCATTGGAAGTATGCATTTGTTTGCACTAGAATTGTGTACATCATGCATTAGAAGGATATATTTCATGCATTAGAAAGATGCTACTTAGCCCTTACGTCGGCATTCTAGTCCTTAATTGGGCATATCTCTTTTTACAAGAACTGAAGAGGGGAGCAGATGATGAGTAGTCTGACAGAATGCAGATAAGTGTAAAGATACCAAGACAAGAAGAGAGAAGACAAAGTTAGAATACTTTGTCAAACTTTGTGTCCCACAAACTTCTCTAAAGTAAGGGGCAAGCTATATACATTTGATTTTTGAGCTCGATGATGAAACACGACCGTGTATTGAGTAATGTGGAATGGTCGAATTGACCTTGAATGGGAAGAAAAGTGTGCTAAGGTGAAAGACGAAAAACTTACAAAAATGACACTTGACTTTGAAAAATCATAGAAATTAATCTATAAAGGATACAACAACGAGTGATACATCTTTGTGAAGCTGCGGATCTATAGTTTTTGTAAAAATTTATGGATCATAAATTCGAGCTTTGCACAAAAAGTTGTAGATGATTGAACATAGCTGACTCAGAATACACTTTTCAATGGTGGGACTGTTCACCCCATACTGTTCACAGGCACTATTCATCCGAATCCCACATTGATTTTTATAAACTTTTCACTCCAAAGAGAGCATATATAAGCGCACCTTTGGCACATTTCTTAAGGCATCCATAAATCCTCTCTCTCCCTTTAGGACACACTTGTGAGAATTCCCAGGAGTCATTTCGAGTCTAATATTTTTTGGACGTTTTATATTGCTTTAAACCTGGAAAGGATACGTTTTGAGAGTAGTTTTCTCTTCTCCCTCCTATTCTCTTCTTTATTTTTCTTCTTAGAATTATGCATGTCTAAGTTTATTTTTGCTTAGAACAAGCATGTTTATGGCTTTATTTGATACTTCGAAGCATGTTTAGGGTTTATATGAATTATTTAACCTTTACTTGTTTTGCGAGATGTATACGCGTGTCAAGGTAAGTCCCCTTTCCCTTCCTTATTTAGAATCATGTTAGGAGTTTATTATTTTTTTCTTTTTGTGAATGCTTAGAAATATGCTTAAGAGCACTTGTCTTAAAATCATGCTTAAGAGCACATGATTAAAACCATGACTAGGAATTAAACTTATTTTTTAATCATGCTACGAAATAGCATAGAGTTAGGTATAAATTACCTTAATTAGTTCAAATTTTCATGTTGCTTTGGTTGATTGAATTAGGCTAGAATCCATGTTTTGCCATGATTGATTGAAATAGGCAACAATTGCCATATTTAGAATTTGCCATTGAGTTGTGCTATAGTGGCTATGAGTAGGTAGAATTACCATGATATAATTATCAAATTAGGTAGAAGTTCCATGATTTTAGTTTATGGCCTCATTTATAATGTTGATTGATTTATTTTGATTAATTGCCATGTTTAGAAATGTGATTGAATATTGTATGATGTTATGAAGTGGTCATGGACTCACATTGATGGCGAGGGACCATCACTTAGAATAATTGAATGTATGTATGAATGATGGCATAAAGAGGCTTGATAAACAATGAATATATTTACATATGGTGGTGAGAAATTCACTATTTATCGCGAATTGATTGTTTATATTTGATATTTGAATTATATGAAAATGTTATGAAAGAATAAATATTTTGAAGTATTATGAAGTAGATTTACTTTACTTGTTGAATAACAATTATGTAATCCTACTCTTGTTCCCCTAAATAGTAAAGGAATTGTAATTCTATTATCCTCCTTATTTCTTTGTGTGAAAATACAATTTTTATTGGTTGAATATACCCCACATGTCTTAAAAAAGATGAAATGAACACTGTGTGCATAAAATGAACATCTTAAGTATACTGTGTAACAATTTAAGCTATTTTTATTTGGTATTTCATAGTGAAAGCCCGATTATATCCGAGTGGGTCGTAGGCTTGTGCCTAACTTCTTGAACCCATCTCTAAAGGGATGAGAGTAGTTTAGCTCCCGTACAAAGGGATCAGATTACCATCATCCATTTTCCTAATAGAAAATTGGGTGGCAACTCCGTTCTACATACATGCCCATGGCTCGTTTGTGCTCTCTCAAGTCTTAAAAGAAGCTTTGACATAGTGTCATGGTCGCAAACACTATGCAAGATGAAAGCCTTATTCACACCCCTACCCACAGTGACTACTCCACTAGGGACTTCTTAAGAGGAGTTGATTCTGATTGGGAACACCAAGGCTTCAGTTTTTTTTTTTTTTTTGGTTAATTATTATCTCTACATCATTACACCTTCGAATGCAAAGCATAAAATTAACCCTTTCCCAGTCGCGTGGCATTGGTGTGGGTAGTCCTCGTCTTCCAATAGGGCACCTCTCGCTTAGGGGAGCCTAGACCAAGGAACTCGATTGGCCCAAAGCCTATATAGTTAGCTTAGCACTTATCCTGTATCGCTAGAATCTCCCATTTGACATGAATGCAAATTTTGAAACTAGATGAACTCAATGACAGTAACGTGTTGCTTTTGCTAGTCGCACATGCCATGTGCAAACACTGGTTGGCCATTCCTTAATGCATTGACTAATTGACTATGATCCAATGACAACTTGACGTCCGTTGTTAGTGTGCCATTATCATGATTAATTGGGTGTAGCCCTTTTTGTTTACACAGTTTCATGTATGAGGATTGCATGATGTCAAACTCCCTTTGACAATTGTCTTGACCAACAAACGATATTCGATCTATGTCATCCGATGTTTGTGAGCTTCTAAACGAAACATAAATGTCTAGGGATCTTGATTGAAAAGAGTAAGTGACTGGTCAATCGCTTATTGCAATTTCATGAATGATCTCTTAAAACTCTATCTTCGAGAACGTTTGGCAATAAGGGTGCCATGTCAATCTCGTCTAAGACTAGAGAGAGTTTCTAATTTGATCTTACATCCCCTACTGGCGTTATGGGATCAAGGCCAAAAATCCTAGGAATTAAAGACTTACTATATGGGTGACACAAGGTTGGAATGCTATATTGATATATTTGCTTTTGTGTTACATTGATGTGTAAGCATGCATTGCATTTATGCATACATGCATACAATCATCATGCTAACAAATTTGCTTGACAGGCATCATAGCTTAGGCAATAAGACAAGGCAGACTACTGAGGATTGACATTGTAGAGGATCATGAGGATAGGTTTTAGACGGTAAATGAGGATATGGAGAACATATAGTAGAGGATGGACAGTTTGACAAAAATGGTCACTGCTATGAATAATGTTTTGATCTCTTTTACTCTAAGATCTAGAAGATATGTAGCTGATAGTGCTACCTCTTGACAAAGTTCAAAATACTTGAATTCCCAAATTTTGATGGTGAAGGGGATCTGAAAGCCTTCTTGAGGAGATATGTTACTGTGATGGGAACCACCAAGCTCTTTAAGGAGCTCGTCTAAAGATGTTTATGTATTACCCATATGGAGATGCTATGGAGTAGTATATTTGGTTGGAAAAACCGTGAAAGAGGATTGGAATTAGCTAGCTAAGTAGTTTATCAAAAAGTACAAACATCATATCCCACGCAAGACGACTCTAAAAGATTTGGAACACACTCAAGAAATGTCTCATGAGTCGTTCTTTGCATATTTAGCAAGGTGGAGAACTAAGGCAGCAACTATGATGAACCTTTCTACCGAGAAGGACCTGAGTCAGATAGCAGTTAATAGTGCACATGCTGCTATTAAAGAAACGTTGTTTGGAATTCCAATTAGAAATTTTGGGGAACTGTTTAGACAAAAGGTGCAGAAGTAAAGTAGAAGAAAGTTTTCCAGAAGAATGTGGGGAACTTCAATCAAACTGGTGGTTCAAGCGCTAAGAATGTCAGTGTGAGTCTGGTAGATAAGCCACGAAGGAGATTCAGCAATCTAGGTAGGTCTTTGTCCTAGGTGTTCCCTAGGTTGAAAGCACAAGGGGAATTGATGCCATTATTAGCTAAAGAGCGCCTACGTTCAGTATTGTAGATTCTGAAGAATAAGGGGTATTGTGACTTTCACCAAATATACGGACATTAGACTGATGGGTGTGCCAAGTTGAAGCACGAGGTGCAAGATTTGATTAATTGTGGTCAGATTGTTGACCCAGAAAAAAAGCCAGATATGAAGGATAATCCAATAATCCACTTCCTAATTAAAGGAATGTGCTTCATAACTATGTGATTGGTTCTGATTTGTTTAAACAAGAGGTGCTCAATTCTTTTGAAAAAGCAAAAAGTGACGATGAAGAAGAAAAGAGACAGATGGAGGCCTAGGCTGAAGAGAAGGTAAAAGCCATAACGAATGAAGTTAATAAGATCTTTGAAGAAGGCAAGAAGCGAGCAGAATAAGGAGGAATATATAAGAGTGAGGGAGAAATACTTGTGAGGCAAATAGAGAGAAATGAAGAATCGAAGAAGGCTGAGAGAAAGAAGGAAGAGAGGAAGAGAAAAGTGAGGGCTATTGCTAGGTAATAGAGAACCTGAAATGAAGCTTAAAGGTGTGCAGGGCCTGTCTATGGATTTTCTAGTAATGATGATAGTTATGGGAGTGAGAAAGAGGTTTTGAGCCAGTATAGGCAATTTGAAGGTGAAGGAGCTCAGAACTATTACTTGTTACTTAGCAAAAGAAGGATAGTCAAAGACAACTGCATGCTGCTTAGGGAGTTGAAGGAGAAGAGTGAATACTCACCCTTCAACATGGAAATAAATGGCAGTGATTACTTGTCGTTAAGCAAAGAAGAAGATCCAAGCGAGTTATGAATAGGGCTTTTATCCTAATAGACCGTTGTGACCATAACACTATGTCAAAGCCTCTTTTGAGACTAAAGGGAACACAAATGAGTCAAGGGCATGTTTGGTGAAAGGAGTTACCACCCAATTATTCAATTAGGAATGAATATGGGCAATCTGATCCCTTCCTTCGAAACCTAAACTACCCTTATCCCTTCAAAGATGAGTTCGAGAAGTCAGGTACGAGTCTGTCGACCTATTTGGATGTAAATACGGTCTCCACTTGGGAAATACCAAATAGAAATATCTCGTATTGTTACTTAGTCTGCTTAATGTTGTTCATTTTATGCACACATTTTCATTTTTATCTTTGTTAGGCATGTGAGGTGATTATTTAATCAATGACCATTGTATATTCATACAAAGAAAGATGAAGGAGAATGGATTACATTTCCTTTCAAACACGGGGGAATGGGAGAGGATTATAACAATTGTTATTCAATAATAAAGTAAATTCTATATTTCATCCACACAACCCGTTGTATATGTCATAGGTATCAAGTCAAGACTCAATAGGTAATGAATTCCTCACCATCATTTATGAGTATATTCAATGTCTATTAAGTCTCTACATACATATTCATTTTATTCAAGTATTCATTATAAATGATGGTCCCTTACCATCAATATGACTCCACCATCACTTTATGACGTCATACAATTACACTTCGAATTATGATATATTGATACATTCATAAACTATCAAACAAAGCCGTAATCCAGTATCATGGCGTTCTAGCCTAGATTTTGATAAATTCTATCATGATAATTCTACCTATAGCTATTATAGCACAATTCATATCAAGTATCATGGCATTTTAGCCAAAAACATGATTCGCATGGCTTATTCTAGCCTGAACATTGCATTCATGGCATATTCTAGACTAATTCAAGCATCGGACATCAATCATGGCATTCAAGGGCAAAACAATAACTCTTACCTATATTGCCATTTGCTAGCATTCATCAAAATAAATGAGTTTTCCTATCATGATTCTAAGCATGTGCTCTTAAGCATAATTCTAGACATGTTCGCCTAGTCATGATTCTAAGCATTCGCAAGAAAAATTAATTCCTAAGCATGATTCTAAAAAATAAAGAATTATAGACTTACCTCGATACGCTTATCCACCTTACAAAACAAATGGGTTACAACAATTCATAATAACTAAAACACACTCTTAGGCATAAAATAAAACCCTAAACATGCTTTTTATAAGCAAGAAAAGTAAAAGACAAAATAGGAGGGAGGAGAGAATTCTGCTCCTAAGACGTACCCTTTCCGAGTTTAGAGTAATAAAACGCCTAAAAAAATATTTGTACTAGAAAAGACTTCTCGAATTCTTGTGCGTGCCTTTAAGAGGGGGAAGAGATGATTGTATTCGACAATTGGTGTGTCTTGCAAAGTGAGAGGAAGGGAGTTTATATAAGAGAGGGGAGAAGGTGAAAAAGGAAAGTTTCTAAGCAAATTTTCAAAAATAAGCATCTAAGGGTTGGACAACCATCTCTAGACAGTTGGCCATTGGCCAATAGCCAGACAATTTCTATTCGACCTTTTCTTTTTTTGTCATGGCAACCACTTCAGACCTTCATCCCTTCAATCACATATAATTTTTTTAGTTCAATTTTGATTCATGATCCGTAAATTTCTACAAAAACTAGATATCTGTAGCTTCGAAATGGTATATAACTCATTACCAGATTCCTCCTGGATTGGTTTCTGTGATATTTCAAAGTCATATGTTAATTTTCAAGGCCCTTCACCAACTTCTTCTTACCCTTCTTTTCTTGACTCTTAAAGGCATTTTAGTCATTTTCTTTGCTCAACATTCATCTTCATTTTATCATTGAGTCTTAAAAATTCAATGTCTATATGAGTGGTCATGATTTAGCATAGAGATTGATGGGAGTGAGTATTCACCTCTCAGTGAAGGGAAGACCTGTATGATTGGTTCCAGGTTCATTCAAGAAGAAGTTTTGAGGTCATTTGAAGAAAGGGAAAAAGGCAATACCAATGGACCTATCCATGAGATTTCATTTGCTGCTCAAGTTTAGATAGACAGAGCTTACATAAAAATGACCTCAAGTGAATTAAAGGAATAGGCAAAAAGGAACAGAAAAATAGCCCATGAAAAAAAGCCACTGGAGGAAACACCTATTGCAGCTAAGGTGCTTACTAGAAATACCGGTTGGGTTGATGTTAAGGTGGAATCTTTAGAAACAATGGAAAGTGGATGAAGAAAGGGACTTGGTAATAGCCAATATGGGTTAGTGACGAAGAAAATAGTGAGGAAGGTAATGGAGAAAGTGATGCAAAGAATGATGAGGTCTAAGAGGTGATAGGGATATAGGATGAGATCCCTACGGTAGAGACTTTACATAACTTTTGGTATGATTTTAGTGATGAGAAGAAGGAAGAAGGGAAGAAGGAAGAGGATGCCTCAATCCTTAAGCAACTGAAAAGGACTCAAGCAATTGTCAGCATTTAGGATTTGTTGATGTCTTCAAAATAACATAGAGAGGTTATAGTTTGGGCTTTAGTTGATATCTTGATTCCTATGGTCTCTATACCAGGAGAAATGATTGCCATAGTCATTGAGAAGAAAAAAGAGAAAGAGTCAATCACCTTTACAAATGATGATCTACCACCAGAAGGCAGAGATCATAATAAGCACTGCTCATCACTATAGAGATATGTGGCAAAAATACTTCTTGTATAATGGATGATGATAGGTCAACTATCAATTTGATCGCTCTTAAGTTGCTGACCAAGTTTGATATGAGTGAAGAAGAGTTGGCGTCATCGCATTTAGTGATAAGGGCTTAGGATGACTCTGAAAGGTCGACACTAGGGTCTTTAAGACGCTTATCAAAATAGGCCAAAATGAAGTAATGGCTGAGCTCATTGTTCTTGATATCCTAATCATATTTTTTACTCTTCTTGGTCAAGCATTTCTTTGCCCCTTAGGAGGGGTGTCTTCACTTTGCACCAAACCATTAGATTCCTATATAAAGGAGGACAGTGATGATCAAAGCTGAGTCGTCAGTTATAGTGGCCTCACATAATGTTAAGAGTGGAGATATTATGTATCTAAAAGGTCTACAAATGTCTATGATTGAAGAATACATCCTTGTGAAAGGGACTTTCACACTGCTGGAGCGTTTGCGACCACAACATTGTGTCAAAGCCTCTTTTAAGACTTAAGGCAACACAAACGAGCCATGGGCATGTCTTAAGAATGAAGTCACCACCCAATTTTCAATTAGGAATGAATGGCAACAATCTGATCCCTCACTCCAACGCCTAAACTACCCTCATACCTTTGGAGATAGGTTCAGAAGTTAGGTATGAGCTTTTTGCCTGGCCCGGATCAAAATATGGCCTCCACTAGGTTATACCAAATAAAAAAAAACTTAAGCTATTAACCAGTCCACCTAAGTGGTTCGTTTTATGCACATGTTTTCAATTTTATCTTCTTGAAGCATTTTAAACACTTGATTTTTGAGGCTTGATGATGAAATGAAGATAAATGCCAAGTAATGAAAATGATCGAAATGCCCTTGGAAGCCAAAGTGAGAAGGGTTAGAGGAAATCAACCAAAAGTCTCGAAAACTAACACATAACTTTAAAAAACATTGAATTCAATCCGAGAGGAATCTATTAATGAGTCATATATCATTGTGAAGCTATGGATGCCTAGCTTTTAAAGAAATTTATGGATAACAAATCGGAGTTGAATTGGAAAAGTTATACATGATTGAACAAATGAACGTTAAGAGGGACTATACTAAAATGTTGTAAAATAGGAAGGTCTGGTAAACAACCGGCCGACTATTGGCCAACAATTAGCTAGCTAAGAGTTTCAGTTGACAGTTAGCCGTCTGTTAGAGTGTCGGCTAGAGGTCTACCAACAGCCGGTTAGTTGTTGTCCTATCAAATTTGGAAAATTTCATTAGAAACCTTCCATATTTGATTCTTTTCCTCCTTTTTCAGCTTCAACCCTCTCCTACATAAACAGGCCCCCTTCTCACCTCCAAGACATCCATAAATCCTATCTCTCTCCCTCTAGGACACACTTGTGAGAATTCCAAGGAGTCATTTTTAGTCTAATATTTTTCAGGCACTTTATATTGCTCTAAACCCGGAAAAGGTACTGCAGTCACTAAATTTTTAAGCCTCAATGATTAAATAAAGATGAATATTGAGTAATGAGAATAACCAAAACACCTTTGGAAGCCAAGAAAGCAAAGGTGAGAAGGAATTAATGAAAGGTCTTGAAAACTAAAATGTGATTTCAAAAAAACACAGAAATTAATCCAAAAGGAATGTAATGATGAATCATGTGCCATTGTGAAGCCATGGATGTCTAGGATTCATAGAAATTTACGGATCACAAATTGAAGTTAAACTTGAATAGTTATGTGCGATCGAACAGACGAACGTCGGAAGGTACTGCACTATAAAGTGTCAAAATAGGAAGGGTCGAAGGGAGAACAGCGACCAGGCTATCAAACAGCAGCCTGGCTATCAACCAACAGTCACTCGTTGGTCAAATAGCTACTTGGCTATTGAGTAACAGTTGCCCAATGGTTTGACAAGGCCGCTGGCTACTGGTCCTCTAAATTTAGAAAACTTTGATTTTGACCTTCCCTTTTCAAATCCCTCCCACAACTATATAAACCTGCCTTGTCTCACTTCTCAAGGCACATTGATTATTGAAGATAATCATCACTTCTCTCTTTTGAAGGCAAGTTTGAGAATTCGAGAAGTCTTTTCCAGTTTATAGATTTTTAGGCATTCTATTACTCTAAACCTGAGAAGGGTATGTCTTGGGAGCAGTTCCCTTTTCTCCCCCCTATTTTCCTAATTACTTTTCTTGCTTAGAATAAGCATGATTGGGGTTTAATTTTATGCTTATGAGCATGTTTAGGGTTTTACGAACTTTTAACCCTTTTGTTTTGCGAGATGGATAATCATGTCGAGGTAAGTCTGCTATCTCTTCTTTATTAGAATCATGTATAAGAATTATTTTCCTTTGCAAATGCTTAGGAGCACATGATTAGGACCATATTAGGACAACTTATAATTGCTTTGAATCATGCTAAGACATAGCATAGAATATATCAGAATTACCATATTGCCCCTTTAATGCTTGGATTAGGGTAGAATGGCTTTGTTTGATGTTGATTGATTGAATCAAGCTAGAAATGCTATGCTTAGGCTAGAAATCCCATGATTTATTGTAGTTACTATGAATAGGCTAGAATTGCCATGCTAGGGTAGAATCCCCATGGTAGAATTACCAAATCTAGGCTAGAATGCCATGATTCTAGATTATGGCTTTTTATTGAATTGTAATTGATTGATATGAATGTATGAATAAAATGAATATGTATGAAGAGGCTTGATAAGCTGGGAGTAGACTCACATATGGTGGTGAGGAATTGCTTATTTATTAAATGTATGATTTACATTAATATGCTATGTATGGAATATTTTATATCACTAAATATTTAAAGTATTATAAGTAGAGTTTATTTTATTATTTAAGAATAAATGATGCAATCCTTTTCCCATATCCCCCATGTTTGACGAAAGTGTAATCCATTATCCTTCCCCTTACTATCGATGAATTTATAACTGCTATTAGATTGAATAAAAATATGTGCAAAATGGACAACTTAAGTGGACTGTATGCCAATATGAGATATTTTAATTTGGTATACCCTAGTAGAGGCCAGATGTTGATCTAAGGAGCTCGAATAACTTGTACCTAACTTTCTGAACCTATCTATGAAGGGATGAGGGTAGTTTAGGTCCCAAAGCGAGGGATCGGATTGCCCTCATTCATTCACAATTGAATAATTGGGTGACAACTCCATTTCTTCAAAGGTGCCCATGGCTCATTTGTGTTTCCTCAAGTCTTTAAAGAGGCTTTGACACAGTGTTATGGTCTCAAACGCTCTAGTGAGATGAAACCCATACCCATAGTAGTGACTCCATTGAGGATAAGGAAAGTTTATTCCGATTGGGATACCAAATTCTAAGGGCTCTTATTGATATTTTGAGTCATTATGTCGCTACACTCTTACATACGATGAGTATGAACTGCCTAAATTAGTCGTGTGGCATTGGCATGAGAAGTCTTTGGCTCCATTTGACCCCTAGATAACTCATGTTGGTGTCACCACCTTTGAGCATGTACCATTGAATTGGTGTAAAAAGCGACCGGCTCAAGGGGGCATCTCTCGCTTGAAAGAGCCCAAACCATTAGACGACCTTTGAGACTCAAGCCCATGCAGAGGACTTTAGAAATTTCCAATAGGATGAATATCCAAAACACACGTTGAAATGCATCTCTATGAATGTAAATTCCTCATGATTAGAATAACACCAACTTAAACCTCATGGAACCATGAACAAATACCACATGTGGAGTCACCCATAAGAATAAAATGGGGACATGTGACATGAGTTAAAGTTATCATGACGTTTAGAAAGTCATGTTATGATAATTATGGAGAATCCAATATCAACATATTTGATAGAAATAGGTGAGAGAATCTCGCATTTCCACATCCTGTAATAATGTCTTGGGAATGAGGCCAAAAACCCTAGGAAAAAAGACTCCACTTTGTGTGTGGGAGAGATAAGGTTGGAAGGCCGAAAGCGTGTCTATCCTCTTGTATCAGCATGTATCACAACATGCATACATGCATGCATGTATAGCATTAACACCTTTGTTTTGCAACCATCATAGCTTGGGTTAGACAAGGTGATTGTTTGCCAAGGCAAGAAGAACAGTTGACGAAATGGCTGCACCCAACAATAATAATGCTAAAATAGCTCAAGTGAGGGCTGAGATCACCGTGTTCCAACAACAAATGGTCGAACTCATCGAAGCTATATGGAATGGGCCCGACTGCATGAGCCAGAGATAAAAGGGAAAAGCTCAATCAATTAAGAATAGCCCAAATCGATTAAACAGTAGGTCAAAGACATGGAGAAGGTCCAATCCCTCTTAAAGAATAAGGGATTGAAAGGGGGTCGATGACCTGGATGACATTTTGCTCATTAGAGACAATGATTTGTGATGAACACTTAAATATGTATGTTTAATAAGAGCTTAGTTCATCATATTGCATTAATAGTGTCATTAAATTCCTCAACTTAAGCATATTTGTAGTCTTTGCATCTTTGGAATTAACTTCCTCTTAATTTTGGTTTTGTTACAGGTTCGGTAAAATGGGCATAACTCTCTATTTATAGATCAAAATGGTGCAATTCTTAATGTTTTGGAAAGCTGATTCAATTGTCTACAAGATTGCATTTCACAAGCATCATCAAATTCGGGCTCTTAATGGACCAAAATTGAGCTTGAAGTGAACCCATCTACAGTCTCAGCCCAGTCTAACCAGGCCTCAGTATTTGGATTGTATCTCTCAAAATACGTATCCAAATTGTGCAAATCAATATGTTCCAGAAAGATGCGAGAAATATCTACAACTTTCATGCAGACATATGATTAAGATTCTCAACATTTCAATGTCAAAATTGATGGTCAAAGTCAGTGCCTAATGATCCCAATTGTCAAAGATATTTACAACTAATATTTGACAATTATGCCCTTGTAATTTGACAAGTTTGACCCTGGACGTATCTATAAATAGAGGTGCCTTGTGACCCATTAGGGCATCTTGGCCTTTGTTGGGATCTTGTATTGTGTTTCTCTCTTGTGTTTATGTTATTAATGAATTTCCTTTTTCTTGCATTTTATTTTCTTTCTATTATAATGTTCTTCTAATTTCTCTTTTGCTAAGGTGAAAGGGTGAAACCCTTGACATGAGAATAAGGATTCTGTAACCCTTAATATGTGCTTAATAATCTTAATCTTATAATGTTTATTCAATATTTTATATTTAATTTTTTAATCAATCTTGACACCACTCGTAAGGTGGAGGTCTTGATCCATTGTAGACAATCATTGGCACATCAAATACTTGGATCCTTCCTAGATGTCGTATGGTTCTTCCTTACCGACACAAGTCTAGTTAGGAACCTTGATTTGTTGTAGATATATGGTAATTGGCACATTGGATGCTTGAACCCATTTACAAGAAGTGATATAAATATTGGTAACAAAACAAATATAATTCATATAACTAAAATGGGATAATTATCCTTATTTGAAATATCAAGGGCGGACCCCCTAACCTTAGCCTTCATTGTTATTGTGTTAATTCCTTTTGTATTTTAATTATTCTATTGTTTATGAACTTTTTATTTTATTTGCTATGGTAGGTTCTACCACCTTATGAAATTGTTCTATAATTTACTATGGTTGGTTATACCACCTATTTCCATGGATGGTTTTACCTCCTCTTGCTTTTTGTTTTATATTTGAATGGTCTGTAATACCGCCTACCGTCTTACATATTTATTGATATTATTTGTCATTTCTTTGAATTATTCATATCATATTTGCTTATCTTATAATTTGTAACGCTAAAATCCCTTTCCTCGTGGATCGACCCCGGTCTCACCGGGTTTATTACTTCGACACTCCTATACTTGGGAGATAATCCTTTTTCGGATTTGTCAATTTGCCTCCCAAATTTTGCATGCTAGACTTGCCCAAGTTTAATGGAGAGGGCAATCTGAAGACATATCTAAGACAATTTACAGCCATCTTGGTCACTACTCCTTATTCAAATGAGCACATATTGAAGTACTTCATGATATCCCTAGAAGATGATATAGTAGTATGATACCATGACCTCTTCAAGAGAGATGAAGAAGATTATAAGGAACTTTTTGAACAATTTGTAGAGTAGTGTTGTCATAATACCCAATTGGAGGTAACTTTAAGGGATTTGAAGATGATACATTAAAAGCCCAACGAGATCTTCTCAGAGTATCTAGTCTGTTAGAGGAACGAAACTGCCAAAATGATCACTAGGTCTGCGGAGAAGGACCAAGTCTACATGGTGATCAGTAGAGCCCATACCTTTACCAATGATAGGCTAGTGGGCTTCCCCATCAAAACTTTTGAAGACCTATATGATTCAGGCATTTGAATAGTGGATTTGCAGGCCAAGTAGAAAAAAAGCAGTAATAACTACCTTTAAAGAAGTTAAGGGCAGTATCACCAAGGTAGTGGGTCTAGCACGAAGCACATAGAGGTGAAAGTAGTCACCCAGCAAGGGAAGTTTAGTTGTTTGGGAAGACCATTATCTAAGATCTTTGCAAGATTAAGAGCCGAAGGGATCTTGTAGCTATTGCCTCTAAGAGAGCTTTTAAATCCATTACAAAAAGAATTGGAGGCATCACGAGAAGTGTGAATTCCATCAAGTAACCAGGTATAAGATCGATGATTGCACTTGTCTTCTTCACGAGATCCAAGATTTAACTGATAAGGGCCAAATTCTCGATCTAGAGATACATGAGACCAACATAAGAAGTAATCCACTACCTAATCACAATTAGGTACCTCCTTCAATGACCAACACGATTGGGTCAGGCTTGACTAAGGAGCAAGTCATGAACTCCTTTGAAGAAAGTAGTTCAAGCAAGGCCGAGAGAGCTAAGAGAAGAAAGAAGTCTAAGATTGAAGGGACCACTAGATAGGTGGCCACGAAGAAGAAGCCTAAGAAGTGAGAGCCCAAGGTCAAAGAGCCCAAGGAGATCATTGAGATGGCGGAAGATAAACCCATTTCTTTGGCAACTCAGATTTTCACAAAGAATGGTGGATGGACAAATATTGTAGTGAAGGAAGCCAAACAAAATTTGAAACCTGAATTTGTGTGCCTTAGTGACCAAGAGGAGGAAAAGCCATAAGAAGAAAAAGGGGAAGAAGTTGAAATGGCACCGACCAAGAAGAAGTCCAGACCATCAAGTGCTTTTGCCAAGAAATGGATGGCCGAAAAAGAGGTTGGAAAAGTCCCACCACCTAGAAGTCTCAACGTGAAGAAGGATAGCAAAGCTAGGAAAGGAAAGCGAGTTGAGAACCTTGTATAAAGAGAGAGTTTACCTAAAAGGTGTAAATAAGTGGGAGTCATAGGAATTTGGGATGACATTCCTAAAGTCAAGACCCTTCCAAATTTTTGGGCTAACTTTAGTAATGATGAACAAGAAAAAGTAAGAATTGAAGGAGAAACATTTAAAGGTGAGAGTAAGAGTGTACAAGGAGTGGTAGATTTAACCATGAAAAGGAGAACGAGAAACCAATCAAGAAGATGTCAAGAAGGGCAAAAAAGTTGCCAAAGAAGAAACCAATGAAGAAGAACATGACCAAGTCATGAAGCAACTAAAGAAGACCCAAGCAAATGCTAGCATTTGGGATTTGTTGATATCATCCCAAAAGCATAGAGAAGCCATGGCGAAGGCTTTGGCAGGGGTGGAAATATCAATAACTACTACTACAAATGAAATGTTAACTGCCTTGACTAAAAGTGAACCTAAAAGGGTAAATAAGAAGGCTGTGATCACTTTCACTGATGAAGATCTACCTTTCAAAGGAAGGAATCATAATAGACCATTATTTATCACCACAGAGATTAGTGCGAAGACATCCCCTTGCATCACGGTGGATGATGGATTCGTCATTAATATTGTGCATATGAATATATTGCACAAGTGCGGGGTCAGTGAAGATGAGCTTGAGCCTTGTGAGATGGTAATCAGGGCTTATGATCTCTCGAAGAGGAGTGCCATTAGATCTTCAAGGCATTAGTAAAGACTAGGCCAATTGATGTTATGGCAGAATTCATAGTCCTCAATATTCTAGTCACATTTGTTGCCTTGCTAGGACGAGCATTGTTCTATCTGCGTGGTAGAGTTCGTTCCACCTTACATCAGAAGATCTGATTCAACTTGGATACGGAGATTTTGACCATTCATGTGGCCCTTAACTGTTGCACCAACTACTCTAAATGTGAAGGTTAGAGAGATACCCTACAATGGAGGCTTTCAGGTAGCCATGATAGATGAAGTCAGCCTAACTGTAGCTAGGATAATGAAGAAACAAGGATATTTGACAAGAACTGGGCTTGGGAGGTATGGATGTGGTTTATTATCCTTTCAAGGGCCAAACTTCTAAAAGAGATTTGGGTTATGAGTCTGATAGGGAAGAAGAAGACTTTGAGCTCAAGAAAGGGATGTTTATCAAGTTTGTCAAGGCACAAGGCACAAAGTACATAACAGTTGCTGAACCATGGGTTTTCAAGGGAATGTTGAATCCCATAATTGAGATTTTCAAAGATACCATCAAGTAGGAATCTCCAAGAGGAATGACTTGGTTGAGAAAATAGAGAAAATGACTATAAAAAGGAGAGGCCTGAAGACCAAGCACCACCAATGGACTCGTTCGTTGACCTCGCTACCTTCATCAAAGAAGGAATCAAAGATGTATTTTATAAGGATGCATTTGTACCCAACCTCTTTGAAGAAAGGACATTGTTTATGTTTCTAAATTTGATGCAATAAAGAATTAGTTTGCTTACTTGTATGATCTCCTTCCTAACAGCATTGTGCATCATAATTTGCATTTCACTGGCATATTTGATATCCGTACCATTCAAACTCATGACATTAATCTTGGTACAATCAAAAAATCCAATAACATATGTATTGCACTTGACACAACTCCTGAAGAGAGAGAAATTTGAAAAATTGCTAAAGAAACATGGAGAAGTGCTGCCTGGCCCTATGATGACATGCCTGGAATTGACAAAAGCATCGTTAAACGTACAATCCCAAGCTATTCGCACATAAAGCCTGTCAAGTAGAAGTTGAGAAGGCTAAGACCAAAATGGGCCTAGAAAATCAAGGAAGAAGTTTCTAAGCAGATTGAAGCCAAGTTTTTAGAAGTGGTGAAATGATGAACACTTAAATATGTAGTTTAATAAGAGCTTAGTTCATCATATTGCATTAATAGCATCATTAAATTCCTCAACTTAAGCATATTTGTAGTCTTTGCATCTTTGGAATTAACATCCTCTTAATTTTGGTTTTGTTACAGGTTTGGTAAAATGGGCATAACTCTCTATTTATAGATCAAAAAGGTGCAATTCTTAATGTTTTGGAAAGCTGATTCAATTGTCTACAAGATTGCATTTCACAAGCATCATTAAATTCGGCCTCTTAGTGGACCAAAATTGGGCTTGAGGTGAACCCATCTACAGTCTCGACCCAGTCTAACTAGGCCTCAGTATTTGGACAGTATATCTCAAAATACATATCCAAATTGTGCAAATCAATATGTTCTAGAAAGATGAGAGAAATATCTACAACTTTTATAAAGACATGTGATTAAAATTCTCAATATTTCAATGTCAAAATTGATGGTCAAAGTCGGTGCCTAATGATCCTAATTGTCAAAGATATTTACAACTAATATTTGACAATTATGCCCTTATAATTTGACAAGTTTGCCCCTGGATGTATCTATAAATAGAGGTGCCTTGTGACCCATTGGGGCATCTTGCCCTTGGCTGGAATATCTTGGCCTTGGCTGGGATCTTGTATTGTGCTTCTCTCTTGTGTTTTAATGTTATTAATGAATTTCCTTTTTCTTACATTTTGTATTCTTTCTCTTATAATGTCTTGCTAATTTCTCTCTTGCTAAGGTGAAAGGGTGAAACCCTTGATATGAGAGTAAGGATTCTCTAACCCTTTAATATGTGCTTAATTATTATAATCTTATGTTGTTTATTATATATGATTTATATTTACTTTCTTAATCAATCTTGACACCACTCGTAAAGTGGAGGTCTTGATCCATTGTAGACAATCCTTGGCACATCAAATGCTTGGATCCTTTCTAGATGTCGTATGGTTCTTCCTTGCCGACATGAATCTAGTTAGGAACCTTGATTTGTTGTAGACATATAGAGATTGGCACATTGGATGCTTGAACCCATTTACAAGAAATGGTATAAATATTGGTAACAAAGCAATTATAATTCATATAACTAAAATGGTCGTTTATCCTTATTTGAAATATCAAGGACGGATCCCCTAACCTTAGCTTTCATTATTATTGTGTTGATTTCTCTTGTGTGATTCTCATTTATTGTTTACGAATTTCTTCTTACTTATATTTGTTGATACTATCTTGTCATATCTTCAAATCATTCATATCATGTTTGCTTAGCTTATAATTTATAGCGCTAAAATCCCCTTCCTCGTGGATCGACCTCGGTCTCACCAGGTTTATTATTTCGACACTTCTATACTTGGGACGCAATCTTATTTTCGGATGTATCAAGTTTTTGGCGCCATTGCCGTGGAAGGTAAAAAATTGGCGTGCAACATTGTAAGTGTTCTCTTTTCTCATCTTAGATCTAAATTTTTTATTTTTTGTGTGTTCATCTTTTCTTTTCTTTTCTTTTCTCTTTCTTGCATGTGTTCATCTTTTCTTTCTTTTTTGTGTTAGTTGGCAGAATTGTTAGGAGTTACTCATCTTCTTTGAAAAACAAGCTCAAACCCAACCAAAAACATTAGTGGATTGCATGGATCTTATGAAAACTTGTGCACAATCATGCATAGTCTTCCCTCATGATGCAATATATTTCAACCATGAATCGGATTTCATTCAATTCTTACACCACTTTCATGGCCTAGATGTTGAAAACCCATTTTTGCACTTGAGAGAATTTGAAGAGTTTTGTAACACATATAGTGACCTAAATTGTAGCATAAACATCTTTAGATTAAAGCTTTTTCCTTTTTCTTTAAAAGATAAAACTAAAACATGGCTACAAATTCTTAGGTCAGGATCCATTAGCTCAGGGGATGAAATGTAACAACAATTTCTTAAAAAGTTCTTTCCTCCCTATAGAACAAATTCTCTCAAAAGGCAAATCATTAATTGCACTCAAAAACAAGGAGAGACCTTTTACCAATGTTGGGATAGGTATAAAGCATTGCTTAATACTTGTCCTAACCATGGTGTGGAAACATGGAGACTAGTTTTAATTTTCTATGAAGGCCTTACACATCAAGCTAAGCAAATGATAGAATTAATGTGTAATAGACAATTTGAAAATAAAGACCCCGATGAAGCCATGGATTTCCTAGACTTACTAGCGAAAAATGCCCAAAATTGGAACAATGTTGGCATCTATAAGATACCAAGAATATCTAGTAGAGGCATATATAACTTTAGGGAGAATCATGATCTTCATGCTAAATTTATATCCCTAGCTAGAAAAGTCGAAGACTTAGAAATGTGGTCTATGCAAGAAATTGTCTCTCACACTTGTAATTCTAGTGATCATCCTACGAATGATTGCCTAATTGTGCCTACCTTTAGAAAAAGTCTCTATGAAAAAACCAATGATTTAAACACTTTTCAAAAGTCAAATCCTAATATTTACTCACAGAATTTTGGATGGAAAAATCACTTGAATTATTATTGGAGAAATGATGCTAATGCACAATTTTATCAACCTCCCTTTCAATCATATCAAAATTTTAAAAAATCTCGTGATCATGCATCTTATGAGGATCTCGAAGAAACATTGAATTCATTCATTGCAAAGCAAGAGGTTTTTAATAGCCAAGTTGCTCAAACTATAGAAAACTTGAATGATGCTCTTGAAATACTTGCATTTGCACTTAATACTCATGAGAAAGGTGAGTTTCCATCTCAACTAGAGCCAAACTCCATCAATCCACATGTGAGTAATCCAAGGGGCCAACATCTAGAGGAAGATTCGGTAAGTACTCTTCATAATGGTAATGGTAAGGTTTATGAAGAACATATTCTTATCCCTTATAAGAAAGATGATGAATCAATCTTAAAGGGTAAGGAAGAGGTTAATAAACCTACACTTAACAAGGAAGAGATCGAATCCTCATTTATGCCCTCATGTCATAATGCAAAGAAACTTAACCAGAATTTTGACCTTAATGAATTTTTCAGGCATGAGAAACCTAATAGGACTAAGAATAATATGGAATACTATATTCATAATGAGAATTTTTCAATTCTTTTAGAAATCGAGTTAACTAGTTCATTTGAACCAAGTATGCAACTAGTGCCTATTGCTTCCAAAGAATTTTTATTGCTTGATTTTGTACAGGTGAAGGAGATTAGGAGTTGGGAGCCATGTTTTGAAGAAAGGCAGGAAGAAACATCCACACTCAAGAATGCATGCCTTAAAGACAAACAAACTCAACTAATGGTAATATCTTTCATTCTCACAAATAAAGGGAAAAGAAAGGTACCATCTCAATGGCATATTTTTTATCGTGGTAAATTACTTTCGAAGATATTCCTGTTTTGCCTTTTTAATCAAATTTTATTCATTTGTACCATATTTTCATTTTCATTTTTTATTTTTATTCTTGATTTTTGCTATCATTTCTAGTTTGTTTTTATTTTATTTTATGTGTTTTTATTTTAGTGTGTGTTTGTCTTTTATTTTTCGGTCAAGTAGCGGATATGGTACTCCATAGCTTTTAAAGTCGATTTTTCAGTTCCCTAAAAACTGTTGCTCACCTTGCATTCATTTTCTTTTCTTTTCTCTCATTTTCTGCATAGTCTTGGGAATCTGGCTCAAAACGATCCTGTTTGCTAGTTTATAAGAAAACTGGATGGGAAGCATATCCCCAACTCATAGAAGGTGTTTAAGCCGTTTCTGGACGTAAAACCAGAGAAAGATGTGAGTCACAGTCACAACTACCTATACATATCCATGTGTGCCATCAATTTTTAAATTTCTTGTCTTTTATTTTATTTGTAGCATTTTATGAGTCTTTCAGGTCGTCTCTCTTGAATAAAGAAGCTTCAAGTAATGTCTCCTATACTTTATCTCTCTACATTTAAACATTGAGGACAATGTTTCATTTGGTTGGGTGGGAAGGATAGTAGACATAAGTATGTCTTTAATTTTCTTTTGCTTGTCAAAAAAAAAGCGAGTTAGTAATTAGATTCAGAGTGCGGTGTAAGGAGTTCAAATCCTCTTTAGATGCATTCTGGGTCAGGAATGGCAGAGTAGGGAGGGCCAATTTGAACTCTTGAAAGCCATTCTAACCAATTTGTCATTTTATTTTGATCTTGTGAACTCATTTTAGCTAACTTGATATTCTTAGTCTTGATTTTTGAATTTTATAACAAGGAGGTCATATTCATTTCACTTTGAATTATTCAAATCTATGAACTCTTACAACCTTATCATTTAAAAATTGTGTGCTTATGTACTCATTAAGCAAGTATTCATGAACCTTTCTTCACACACACACACATATCTTGATGCATGATTGTGGATGGCAAAATGAAATGTTGTAATATTGAGTTCTTTTGTTTTGTTTAGGATAACAACACGAAAGAAGGAGAAAGTTAAAAAAAAAAGAAAAGTGAAAAAAAGTGAAAAAAAAAGAAGAGAGCAATTGTGGATAAGTTTGGTCTCGTAGTCTCCTTAATTCGAGCAATTAAGCCCGAGGGGTGCCTCAACGCCTAATACCCTAAGACCAACTGGTTTGGGAGTTATTGGCCCAAAGCTCACTACATGGATTAAGGAGAAAGCTTAATGGGATTGAACATTGCACTATCCACAAGTTTCTAAGCAAAAATAAAGCATCGACAACCCGAGTCGTTAAGCTCGAAGGGGTGTCTTAACACCTAATGCCCTAAGGCCAACTAGTCTGGGAGTCATTAGCCTAAGGCTCGCTACATGGGTTAAAGATGCATTCCATAAAAAAAAAAGAAAAAAATATATATATATAAAATGAATAAATGCCCCTTACCTAAGGTTGTTAGCCTTAACAAATATTAGAACCGATATGGCTTCTTTCTAATAAGCCCCATAGTCATTTGTTGACTGAGCACAAAAAGAAGGTTTATAGATATCTTGACCGAAGGGTACATGAGTCATGAAAAAAAATAATAATAATAATTGGTTGAGAGTTTGTTTATTTGGATAAAATCAAGGAGAGTGCAATAATGACCACCTTGGATGTAAAATTCTACAAATCACTTCTAAATAATAATGCTTTAATTGCTAGGGAATAGCAATAAGCTAGTTGGGGGGTGTGATGAACACTTAAATATGTATGTTTAATAAGAGCTTAGTTCATCATATTGCATTAATAGTGTCATTAAATTCCTCAACTTAAGCATATTTGTAGTCTTTGCATCTTTGGAATTAACTTCCTCTTAATTTTGGTTTTGTTACAGGTTCGGTAAAATGGGCATAACTCTCTATTTATAGATCAGAAAGGTGCAATTCTTAATGTTTTGGAAAGCTGATTCAATTGTCTACAATATTGCATTTCACAAGCATCATCAAATTCGAGCTCTTAGTAGAACAAAATTGGGCTTGAAATGAACCCATCTACAGTCTCGACCCAGTCTGACCAGGCCTCAATATTTGGACCGTATCTCTCAAAATACGTATCCAAATTGTGCAAATCAATATGTTCTAGAAAGCTGAGAGAAATATCTACAACTTTCATGAAGACATGTGATTAAAATTCACAACATTTCGATGTCAAAATTGATGGTCAAAGTCGGTGCCTAATGATCCCAATTGTCAAAGATATTTACAACTAATATTTGACAATTATGCCCTTGTAATTTGACAAGTTTGCCCCTGGATGTATCTATAAATAGAGGTGCCTTGTGACCCATTGGGGCATCTTACCCTTGGCTGGAATATCTTGGCCTTGGCTGGGATCTTGTATTGTGTTTCTCTCTTGTGTTTTAATGTTATTAATGAATTTCCTTTTTCTTGCATTTTGTGATCTTTCTCTTATAATGTCTTGCTAATTTCTCTCTTGCTAAGGTGAAAGGGTGAAACCCTTGATATGAGAGTAAGGATTCTCTAACCCTTTAATATGTGCTTAATTATTATAATCTTATGTTGTTTATAGTATATGATTTATATTTACTTTCTTAATCAATCTTGACACCACTTGTAAAGTGGAGGTCTTGATCCATTGTAGACAATCCTTGGCACATCAAATGCTTGGATCCTTTCTAGATGTCGTATGGTTCTTCTTTACCAACATGAATCTAGTTAGGAACCTTGATTTGTTGTAGACATATAGAGATTGACACATTGGATGCTTGAACCCATTTACAAGAAGTGGTATAAATATTGGTAACAAAGCAAATATAATTCATATAACTAAAATGGTTGTTTATCCTTATTTAAAATATCAAGGGCGGATCCCCTAACCTTAGCTTTCATTATTATTGTGTTGATTTTTCTTGTGTGATTCTCATTTATTGTTTACGAATTTCTTCTTACTTATATTTGTTGATACTATCTTGTCTTATCTTCTAATCATTCATATCATATTTGCTTAGCTTATAATTTGTAGTGCTAAAATCCCCTTCCTCATGGATCGACCCCGGTCTCACTGGGTTTATTACTTTGACACTCCTATACCTGGGAGGCAATCCTATTTTCGGATGTGTCCTGAAATATCCAGAATCGTTAACCAATGTAATGCAAGTGCTCGAGAAGGATGGAAGGATCTGAATGCATGTGGATTACTAAGACTTGAACAAGGCCTCACCAAATTAGGATTGTCCTTTGCCTCACATTGATGTGTTAGTGGATATTGCTACTGCCAATGTGATGTTTTCCTTCATAGATGGGTTTTCCGGTTACAGCCAGATAATAATGGTCAATGAAGAGAAGATGAAAATGGCCTTCATTACGAAATGGAGAACCTACTTTTATTATGTAATACCCTACGGGTTGAAGAATGCAGAGGCAACTTACTAACGAATGACAGTGTTACTATTTCATGGCATGATTCACAGGGAGAGAAAAGTGTATGTGGATGACATGATGATGAAATCTGAGACTCGAGAAGGTAACTTTGCAGCTTTAGACAAATTCCTAGAAAAGGCGAAGAAGGGTGTCTTTAGAGTCACCTCAAAGAAGCTGTTAGGGTTTGTAGTTGGCAAGTAGGGGATAGAAATAGATCCAGATAAGGTCAAGGCAATTACAGAGATGCCATCACCCATGATGAAAAAAGAAGTTTGAGGGCTTCTTAGGAAGATCCAATTTATCAATCGGTTCATTGCCAAGTTGATGATAGTTTGTGCACCGATCTTTAGTCTTCTAAAAAAGCATCAATTGGCGGAGTGGAACGACCAGTACCAAGAGGCATTTGAGAAGATTAAGAAGTACTTGCAGAATTCGCCAGTTTTGAGACCATCAAAATCTAGCAAGAATTTGATTCTCTACTTGGCTCTTGAGGAGGAGGCCATCGGTACTATGGTAGCAGAAGAAGATGAGAATGGTGTAGATCATGTTGTTTATTATCTTAATAAGAAATTGCTACTGTACGAAATGAAGTACAGCTATGTGGAGAAAAAATGCTTGGCCATGGTTTGGCTCTTAAAGAAGTTGAGGCATTGTTTTCAATCTTATAAGATTAAGGCTATCTCAAAAGAGGATCTGATGAATTATCTTTACGAAGCATCATCATTGGTAGGGAAGCTAGCAAGATGGCTAGTCCAGTTGTCAAAATTTGACATTGAGTACGTAACTAAGAAGGTGGTGAAAGGAAAAGTAGTAGTACAGTTTTTGGCCATGAATCTGGTCAATTATGACAAGCCATGGGAGTTAGAATTCCTAGATGAACATCTAAGGCTACTCTCGGTAATGGTATGGAGGATGTTATTTAATGGAGCTGTCGATCTCAATGGTGCTAGAATAGGAGTTATTCTAGTATCACCAATTGAAGAAGTCATTCCATTCACTAAGAAGTTGGAGTTCATAGTCACCAACAACATGGTTAAGTACGAAGCCTGTGCCTTCAGGTTAGAAGTTATGACTGCAATAGGCATTGATGAAATAGAAGTGTTAGGAGATTCAAAACTAGTCATTTCTCAAGCCAATGAAGATTGGGATCTAAAGGAAGGAATATTGAAACAGTACCCTGAGCACATCAGAAGGTTGATTGGCAGGTTCAAACAGTGTACCTTCACCTATCTCCCTAGAAATGAGAATCAGATAGCTAATGATTTACCCTATTTGGCTTCAGTTTGGGTGAGTATCCAAAAGTTGTTGGTGAGACCAATAATGATATGACAACCATGTGGTCCTTGCTGTATGGAATCATATGTAATAGAGACTAAAGTGGATGAGAAGCCATGGTTCTTTTACTTGAAGAGATACCTAGAAGAAAGGACTTTGCCAGATATGGCCAGTAAGATAGATAGGGTTGTACCACAAAGTTTAGATAAACAATTTACTTATCATCAAAAAGTGATGTACAAGAGAATGCTAGAAGGGATGTAATTGAGATGTGTTGATGAGAAAGAAGCAAGAAGGCTTATAAAAGAAATCCATAGTGGCGTATGTGGGCCACACATGAATAGACAAATGCTTGTAAAGAAGATAATGAGGCAAGCCTTTAATTGGCTAACTTTGGAGATATATTGTGTCTAGTTTGTGAAGAGGTGTCACTAGTGTCAAATCTATGAAAACTTTATTCACCAATGACCCTTAGAGCTATAAGGGATGATGAGGGATGATGGTACTGCGGCTCTTTGCTGCATAAGGCATTGACATTATAGGCGAGATAAGGCCTTCAACCTCTAATGGGCATCGATATGTGGTGGTGGTGATTGACTACTACACCGAGTGGATAGAAGTTTAGTTCTACAGTAAGCTTGGGGTAAAGCGGGCGGCAAAGTTCATTAAAAATAATATCATATGTAGATTTGGAGTGCCACATCACGTGATGACATTTCCAAGCTGAGAATAAAGTCTTTTTTGAGAAATATGGGATTGAACGCTATAAGTTGTCTCTATATCAGCCATAAGTGAATGGAGCAGTAGAAGTGACCAATAAAAACATCAAGAAGATGTTGGCCAAGACGGTGTACATATACAAAGATTGGACAAAGAAGTTGCTATTTGTGTTATGGGGCTATAGAACAACACCCATAAATTTGACAAGCATGACGCCCTTCTTATTGGTGTATGGTTCAGAAGCTGTCATACCAATTGAGATAGAAATGAAATTAGCAGGGGTTTCAATGGAAAGAAAATTTTCTGAAGAGGAATGGATTGATAATAGATGTGAACAATTGGCCTTAACTGATGAGAAAAGAAGAAGGCCAGATATCATATGCAACTATAGCAAAAACGGGTTGCTCAAGCCTTTAACAAGAGAATAAAGGCAAGGAAATTCAAAGAAAGGTAGTTGGTCCTTAAACAAGCAAGCTAGTTGTGTTTGATCCGAGAGAGAAATTCAAGCCCAATTGGGAAGGCATATTCATTATAACGAAGATCATGTATATGGGAGCTGTCATCCTATCAAACATGGAAGGAACAAGCTGAATAAGTATTATGTATGAAAAGAGAAAGAGGTGTGACAGAAAAAAATTAATCAGAAAACCAGAAATGGCTAATTAGTAACAGGAGTTATCTCGCTGTGCACATGTTATTTAAAGAACAAAAGATTATATTTCTATTAATACATTGAAATTGTTTAGGAACAAATATCCTTTAAAATGTCTTATTCATTTGCATAATAGCAAAAGGAAAACATCTAACATCTAAGTTGACAATGAAACTAACAATGTTGTCTTTGCCTCTTCAATGGACTACAAATAGTCTTACCATATCGCTTATAGCACCACCTAGCTCGAATGGCAGGTTCAAGAATGGAAGCTTGAAGGGCCACTCCATCCTTGTGTCGGCCATCTATTTCAAAATCAGGATCATGGAATGGATTCCTCTGGATAGTGTTATATGGCCAAAAGCAAACAGTCTCCTAGGGCAGAAAGCTACTGGTGAATCCATGATCCTCTACTTAAGTCCATACTGTCGACGTAGTCTAACAGGATCATAGAATGAAATATGGGTGAAACCTACTAAAGGTACGTGAGGGATATAGGTCTTGACTACCACATGCTCTAACCTTCACCATGGATAATGCCAGCAAATTTGAGTATCAGGAATGGCTCGAAGCTAGTCGATCCAAGAAGAACATCTCTTAAGTCTCCTCCTCATATAAAGTCGAGGGATATAATAAGAAATATTCCCATCAAGCGATGCTAGAATGAACAACCTCTGCTGTAACAAAAGATGAAGAGAGAGAAACAAAAGAAAAATAAAAATAAGGGAAGCCTAAAAAGTTGAAAACCTAAAAAAGCAGCTCAGGCAAAAATTAAGGCGAGCCCGCTATGCTGAAAACTTGAAAAGGCAGTTCAAGCAAAAATTAGGGCAACGTCGCTAAGTCAAAAACCCGAAAAGGGTGGCTTAGGCAAAATTTAGAGCATAATAAAAAAAAAAGAAAAGAAAAAATGAAAAATGAATGAACCCGCCAAGTCGAAAACCCAAAAGAGCAGTTTAGGCAAATTTTGGGGTAAAAAGAAAAACCTGAGGAAGTAAAAGACTGCCACCGAATCTCTAATTTGGATCAATCCTGACCCGATCCAGTATGATTAATGTTTCAGCTAGAACCAAGGGAACTGTTGTGAACTAGGTCCTATATGAGGAATGATAGCCACAAGATGTGGATCTCCGAGACTATCTGGTGAGACCAATAGAATTACACAACAAGGAAAAATTGAAAAGCGCGAAGCCAACTTGACAAGATTCTATCCATCCTTTCAAGCAAAGGCATGATGGAAGATAATATCACTCTACTAACTCTAGTGCAAATACCTATGATGGAATTCGAAAAGTTAAAGAAATAAGCAAGATCAGACATCGATGGTGCATGGGCAATAGGCAGAATGATGCTCTCAGAACTAAACAAACAACAACCTAGCGTGGCAAAGAATTCCTCATATAGGGGGCAAAGCTCTTGCCCATTGAAGCGGAAGATCTGATCATGAGAATTGAGAAGGTCATGCATTCCTTAATAAAAGGGATATCAAGCTTCACATGCCGAAGGAACTTTAAATGGTAAAGACTACTAGATTCGAGTCCTTTCTAGCCATTATCCTTTAAAGGCTTTGAGAGAGGCTGGAGGGTCTTAAGAGAAGCCTCAGACATGTTGAATAGCATGAAGAGGCACTGAGAAGCATGAAGAAATATCGAGAAATGAGAGAAAAAGTGCGAAAGCAATATGGAGGAGTAATATTTAAATAGTGCACGAATGGAAGGAAAAATGGTAAGGAAATGGGAAACTGCTGCCTGACGGTCCATTAACTACCCGATGGTACCTTAATAGCTACTCGATAGTTTATCAGCTATTGACAAGTCCTTGATAACCGCCCGGCTGTCTGACAGACGCCCAGTGGTCAACATGGCAAAAAGCCCTCTAATTTATACTTTCACATATTTTTTGACTTCTGAAATGCATATCGGTGAGCGATTTCGGGAGCAGGATTTCCAGATTTTGTAGTTTTATTCAAAATTGAATGAATGATGATGTAGAAAATTTGAACATATTTAAATGTAAATTTATCGAAATACGCATAGTACACGAAGCTGAAAATAAAAAATCTTCACTAAGTTTCTAAAAATTGTTTAAATTTTATTGTACATAATAGAAATTCATACGTGGAAGCAAAATGAATAAAAGAAATCGTGAAAGAAGATAGTGGTGACGGTCCTTACTCGTCGCCATCATTATTAATATCAAAGGAGAAAGTAGCAACCTGAGCCTGAAGACACTCAAAACCTCCTACTCCCGACGGGCAACCTTCTGATGACACGTGTAACCAAACAAAAAGAACCACATAGTTAGAAAAACTATTAAGATAGAAATCAAACATACATGAAGCATAGAGGGGTACTTACATGGTACTTTTGTGACATCTGTAAAACATATCCATGAGAAGCGGCCTGTATACAAAAGCTCGCTACATGGAAGATCGTGGTACCTGTATCGCATTACATTTTATGATTAATAATTTATTGAAGAATGACAAGAAACTTAAGGAATATATAGTCAGAAGACCGACTGGAGTGGTATCCTATTGCACAAAGGGAACAGGCATGGACGGATCCTCATTGATCACATGATTGCTGATCTATCCACTAGCATCCCATGTGTAGAGGACAATGCTGGCATATGCCTAGAGGTCATCAATAACATGGTCAACTAAAATAGCTGGGCTAGTTGAAAGAGTTGGAGGTGGACATGCCGGCTAAATGGTAGCAAAAAAGTAAGTTGATGTGCCACTACCTGAAGAGGAGGAAGTTGTTGAATCTATCATCAGAATAGAGTGGAAGAGCTACCAGTACGACTAGACACAGCAAGTGGATGAGGAGTCTTATCAGTAGATTGGTCAGGTATAGTGTGTAACAAGGCAGCTCGAACCCAGTCGATGTAAGTCATCGTTAATGGAAACTTAATCGGATCCAAATGAATCCCGATCGTGTAATTTGACACCTTTGGCTCCATGGCCAAATCATTCGAATCTATCATCAGAACCAGTCGTGAATGAGGAATTAGAAGACGTGATAGGCCTTTGAACCAATCCCAAACGTGGTCACCGATAAACCACATCATGCTATTCATGTAACATAGAAGGATGTGATGTAAATGAAATATTGAGTATAATATCTTTAACCTTGTCCCAGGTCGCCGTACGAATGTAATCGCAAAAAACTCTAGCTAATGAGACCTCTTGAGCTTTGCACAATGTACAACCCACCTCCTCATTCGTATGAAAGAAAGGTCCTCACAAGCGGGGAGTGAGGAAGGTAGAACTCCTAGCTCATATGCCCACATCTGTCATGAATGAGACAAAATCAAAAATAGAATTCATAAGGATAAAACATGAAGTGGAGCAAAGGAAAGAAGTTACCTCAAGAAGCGGAGCAAACACAGTAATCCTATAAAGACCTTGACAAGCATGATCCAATTTGAAAAATAGTTGGCCAAGAGTAGCATAGCCCCAATAGAAATCCCTCACTAAGTCGGGATCCTAGAGGGTAGGACGAAGAGTCAAGAAGGTGGTGTTTGACGCATTAGTAAAGAGCACCAAACCAAGTAGATACATGATGAAGCTACGTGCAAACTGATCCTCCTTGACTGGAGTCAGGTTGGATTTTGTTCTCCAATACTCATGCAGGAGAGTTTATCAAATTGCAACATTATTCTTGACCTTTATCTCACACCCAAGAAACTGCCTAATCAAGTTCTATTGATCCCTTGAGTCTACGATACAGGCGTTAATAGGAATGACCTCACCACTAAAATCAAGTTCTATTGATCCCAAGAAGGCCAGTCAGAGCGGTAATATCAAGAGGCATGATAGTCATCTCACCAATGAGAAGATGGAATGTGTGGGTTGTGTCTATCCACCTCTCGTAGAAAGTGGCTAACGCTCAATGATTAATGTACCGAGAAGCATGTGGAAGACAAGTGATAAACTCTTAAAAGTCGGTAGTAGCAATCCTACTTCTAACAGCCACATTTTCTATCTCTAAAAACCAACTATAGGCTCCAGAAAATGACCCATACATCTTGTTGTCATGGTAGTCCTAAGATAAGAAATAGAAGTCTCTACATGAATACATACCTAGAAAATTCTTAGAAAATGGGAAACCAAAGAATGAAGAAGAATACATACCAGGCCGATCGTGTGAAAGGTCATATTGTAGATAACAGGCACCTCTTGGTCCTTCCAAAGACCCTTTAATGTCGATTTCCATACTAGATCGCTCTCATTCAAGTCAAGATGGATTGGATGACCCACCATTGGAAGGAGGAACTCAAGACGAACACATAGGAGAAAACCAGAAGTGAATCATATGAAGAATGAAGAAGTTACATGCGAATTAAATGATGAGAGGACGAACGGGCTTTATACAAGCCGTTAACCACAAGTCAATAGTCAAACCGCTGGGTAGTTGTTAACTGATTGCCACCCAAAGGTCGGATAACTGGGCACTATCTGACAATCAGCCAGTTGTCCCTCTAATGAGGGGTAGATCGATAAAAGGATAAAAGAAATAAAGAAATAAAGAAAAATAAAGAAAAATAAAAGAGAGACAAAAAAATAGGAAAGAGAAAACAAGAGAGAGAAATGAAGAAAGAAAGAAAAGAAAGAGAAAAGAAAGAGAAGAAAGACTTTGCATCGACCTTAAGACATGAAATGAATTTTTGAACAAAACTGGTGATAAGTACCCTACCATGGCAAAGTTTAGCAACTCATAAGGAAAGAAGAGTAAAATCAGTCGTTGGAATCTTCGATTAGAATAACATAAAGGAATTCCTCTAGATACTAGAAAGCAGTTTGTTGAAGAATATATCGAACAAGGCAAACATTTGAATTAATTTTACTTTATCAAGAGATGTTTGAATTTTCCAGGAACCTGCAAAGACAATGAAAGAATCCCTAGTTGAGTAAAAGAATCAACAAATGCCCTCAATCAAGAGAATTACGAATGCAAAAGAAGTCAAGAATGAAGAATGTTCGAACATGACAAAACAAGAATTTTCCCAACAAACCAGAAGGAATCAAGATTAGAATTAAGAATACCTAGGCATGAAACGCATTGAATGTAAAGACATGAAACCCAGCAGAGGCAAAGTCTAAAGAGATTGAAGAAGGCATGAAGGATACCCAGCTGAAGGTGCAAAGGCTGAGAAGGTCTAAAGGCCACAAAGTAGTGCATGATAGAAGTTTACCCAGTAGCCATGCATTAGAAGGTAGCCCTAAGAAGTTGGTGCACTTAAGAATGTGTTAAGCCATTAGAATAAGCACAAACCCTAAGAAGAGGCGTACTAAAGAGTGTTAAAAACCTTGCGAAGTAGGTGCACTTAAGAGTGTTTTAAGCCCTTAGAATAGGCACAAGCTCTAAGAAGAGATGCATTAAAGAGTGTTGAAAATCCTAGGAAGTAGGTGCACTAAAGAGTGTTTGAAGCCCTTAGAATAGTTGCACTTATGAGTGTTACCAACCCTAGAAAGTAGTTGACTGAAGAGTCTTACAAATCTTAAGAAGTAGGTGCACCGATGAGTGGTTTGTCATAACATCATAAGGATGCTTTCAACCATTCAATGGGTACACCTTAGCCCTCGAAGGCACAAATCTTTTTGTAGGAATAGAAGAAGAATAGATGATCAGAAGTTTGATAGGAGGTAGATAGAGATGAAGAACAAGATGCCAAGATGGGAGGAGAAAAGACGAAGCAAGAGTAATTTATCGATTTTTGTGCCTCACAAACTTCTCCAAAATAGGGAACAAGCTATAGACACTAAATCTTTTAGGCTTTATGATGAAATAAAATGAATGTTGAGTAATAGAAATAACCAAAATGCCCTTAGAAGCTAAGAAAGAAAAGGTGAGAAGGAATCGATGAAGGGTCTCAAAAACTGACATATGATTTCAAAAGAAAATCACAAAAATTAATCCAGGAGAATCTAATGATGAATCATATACTGTTGTGAAGTTACAGATGTCTACTTTTTATAAAAATTTACAGATTACAAATCGGAGTTGAACTTGAAAAGTTACGCGTGATCGAAGGGAGAATAGCCGCCCGATTGTCAAACAGCTGCTTGGTTGTTGATCAACAGGTGCCTGATGGTCAGATAGCTACCCAGCTATTGAGTGATAGTTGCTCGACGGTTTGTCAATAGTTGCACAACTGTTAGTCCCTTAAATTTGGAAAATTTTGATTCTGACCTTCCTTTTTTTCTTTACTTCTTTTTTCAAATCCAACCCTCACCTATATAAACCCCCTTGGCTTACTTCTCAAGGCACACCGATTATTGAAGATAATCATCTCTTCTCTCATTTGAAGACACGCTCGAGAATTCGAGAAGTCGTTTCCAGTTTAAAGATTTTTAGGTGTTCTATTGCTCTAAACCCATAAAAGGTATATCTTCAAAGCAGTTCTTTCTTCTCTCCCTTATTTTCTTTTTTACTTTTCTTTCTTAGAATAAGCATGTTTAGGGTTTAATTTTATGCATAAGAGCATGTTTAGGGTTTTATGGACTGTTTAACCCTTTTATTTTGTGAGATGGATAACCGTGTCGAGGTAAGTTCGCTATCTCTTAGTTATTAGAATCATGTCTAGGAATTTAATTTTCTTTGAGAATAGTTAGAATAATGCTTAGAAACACATGATTAGAACTATGTTAGGAGAATTTATAATTGCTTTGAAGCGTGCTAGAAAATAGCCTATAATAGGTAAGAATTACTGTATTGCCCCTTTGAACGCTTGGATTAGGCTAGAATTGTCTTGTTTGTTGTTTATTGATTGAATTAGGTTAGAAATGCCATGCTTAGGCTAGAAATGCCATGATTTATTATAATTACAATGAATAGGCCATAACTGCTATGCTAGGGTAGAATTCCCATGATAGAATTATGTATTTGATCCCAGAAGAAAGTTTAAGATCTTCTGTCTTAAAATTTGGATCATGGAATAGATTCCTCTCGATGGTGCGATGTGGCCAAGAATCCTTCAAACGCTCCAGATAACGAACAAACAGTCTCCTAGGATCGAAAGCAATCATTAAATCCATGATCTTCTATTTAAGTCTATACTGCTAACATAGTATAGCAGGATTGTAGAAGGAACTATGGTAAGACCCGCTAGAGGCATGCATGTGATATATGTCTCTACTTTCACATGCTCTAGCCTCTACCATGGACGGTGCTATTGAATCTGAGTTACCATAATGATTCAAACCAAGTGGATCAATGAACAATATCTCTCGAGTCTCCTCTTCGTATGAAGTCGAAGGCTATAATTGGAAATATCCCTTTCAGGCGATGCTAGAGTAGATAGACTCTATTGTAACCAAATCTGAGAAACGAAAGAAAGAGAAATAAGAAAAAAGCTTGTTGAGTTGAAAACCCATAAAGGGTGGCTCAGGCAAAAGTTAAGGCAAGCTTATTAAACTAAAAACCCAAACGACCGCTTAGGCAAAAGTTAGGGCATGAAAGAAAAGAAGAAAAAGCCTGTTCAGTCGAAAACCCAAAAAGGGCAGCTTAGGCAAAAGTTAGAGCACTAAAAAAAAATGACTGAAATGAAAAATGAATGAACCCGCTAAATCAAAAACCTAAAAGGGCAGTTTAGGCAAAATTTAGGGATGAAAGAAAAGCCTAAAGAAGTAGAAGACTACCACTAAATCTTTGACTCAGATGAATCTTGACTCGATCCAGTCCAATCAATGTCTCAACTAGAATCAAGGAAACTACTGTGAAACTACGCCTCATCTAATGAATGATGGCCATGAGATGAGGGTCTTTGGGACTTTCTGGTAAGACTAGTATAAACTGTGTAAGAAGGCAAAACTAAAGACGGCGAAGCCAATTGAACAAAGTTCTATCCATCATTTCGAGCAAAGGCATTATGGAAGATAATGTCACCCTACTACCTCTAGTGTGAATACCTATAGTAGAAATTAGAAAGTCAACAAATGGGAAAGATTGGACATCAATGGTGTTTGGATAGTAGGTAGGATGATGCTCTCCGAATTGGACATATGACAACCGAGTATGGCAAGGAATTCCTTATATAGGGGGCAAAGCTCTCACCTGTTGAAGCAGAAGATGTGGTCATGAGGATCCTAGAAGTTCGTCCACTCTGTAAGAAGAGGGAGGTCAAGCTTTACATGTTGAAGGAACTTTAGATGATAGAGACCGATGGATTCAAGTCGTTTCTAGTCATCATCCTTCAGAGATTTTAAAAAAGGCTAGAAGGACATGAGAGAGGCCTCATATATGTCAAATAGCATAAAGAGGAATAGAAAAGCATGAAAGAAATCTTGAGAAACAAGAGAGAAGGAATGGAGAAGCAATGGAGAGGAAGACACTTAAATGGTGCATAAAACAAAGCTAAAAATGAAAATAAAGGAGGAAAACCATCGGGTGAACTATTGGCCGACTATCTAACTATTGCCCAATGGTTACTTGATAGCCTTCTGATGATGTGACAACCACCCAACGGTTATTAGGGCAAAATAACCCATTTCACGTGTTTTTTGACTTCTGGAATGCGTATCGACAAGTGGTTTCAAGTGTGGGTTTTCCAAATTTTGTAGTTTACTTTGAATTGAATAAATGATGATGTAGAAACAAATTTGAATAAATTTGGATGTAAATTTATCAAAATACACATAGTGCATGAAGCTGGAAATAGAAAATCTTTATTAAGTTTTTGAAAATTGTTTACATTCAGTTGCACGTGATAGAAGTGCATACATAGAAGAAAAATGAACAGAAGAAATCATGAAAGAAGCCGATGGTGACAATCCTTACTTATTACCATCATTGTCGATATCGAAGGAGAAGGCAACAACATGAGCCTAAAGACACTCAACCTCCTACTCCAAATGAGTAACCTGTTGACAACTCTCTAACCAAGCAAAAGAATCATATAGTTAGAAAAACTATTGAGATAGAAATCATGCATACATAAAGCATAGATGGGTATTTTACCTAATACTGATATGACATCTACAAAACATATCCATGAGAAGTGGTCTACAGACGAAAAAATCACTCCATGGAAGATTGTGGTATCTACATCAGATTGCGTTTTATGATTAATAATTGAATGAAGAATGACAGGAAACTTGAGAAACATATAACCAAAAGACTTACCAATGTGTTGTCCTATAGAACAAAAGAAATAGGCATGTTTGGATCCTCAATAATCACATAATTTCTTATCTGTCCACTAGCATCCCATGTGTAGGCAACATTGCTAGGATAAGCCTGGAGTATCACCATTCACATGATCGATCAGAATAGTTGGGGCAGTTGAAGGAGCTAGAGGTGGACGTGGTGGCTGAGTGACAGTGGAAAAGGAAGTTGATGTGCCAGTACCTGAATAGGAGGCTCTCGATCTCTTCCCACGACAAGTGGAAAAGCTACTAGTACGACGAGTGGAATAAGTGCCTTATCACCAGACCAACGAGGTCTAGTTTGTAACAAGGTGGCTCAAAACCAATCGATGTAAGAAGTCATCATCAACGGGAACTCGATCGTGTTTAAGTGAATCTTGATCGTGTAGTTTGACACCTTTGGCTTCATGGCTACATCAGTTGAATATATCATCAGAACCAGTGGTGAAGGAGGAATCATACGATATTATGGGCCATTAGACTAATCCCACACGCAATCACCCAAATACCACATTAGGCTATTCACGTAAGGTAGAAGAATGCGATACTAGTTGAATAGGGAGGTGACCTTCATAGCTACCGACCAGTTCCCCTCTGGACCCTACCACTCGAAACGAATATGTGATGAATTAAGAAACATGGTAAGATTATGATACAAATGAAGCATTGACTATAATGTCTTTTAGCCTGTCCCAGGTTATCGTATCCATGTAATCATGAAAGAAGTCCAACTCATGAGACCTCCCGAGCTCTACATGACATGCAGCCTACCTGCTCATCCGTGGGAAAGAAAAGTCCTCATAAGCAAGGAATGGGAAAGGAAGAACTCCTTACTCATATATCCACATCTGTCATGACTGAGACAGAATCAAATAGAATTCACACAAATAAAACATGAAAGTAATGTAGAGAAGAAAGGAAGTTATCTCAAGAAGCAGATCCCTCACTCATATACCCAGTAATCTTATAAACACCTCGACAAGCACGATCCAAAACAAAATATAACTGGCCAAGAGCAACACGGCCCTAGTTGAAATCCCTCACTCGGTCAAGATCCCAGAGGGTAGGAAGTAGACTCAAGAAGGTGGTGTTTGACACGTTGGCAAAGAATATCAAACCGAGTAGATACACGATAAAGCTATGTGCGTGCTAATCCACCTCAACTGGAGTCAGGTTAGACCTCCTCTTCCAATATTCATATAGGAAAGTTTATTGAATTACAACAGTATTCTTAACCTTAACCTCACATCCAAGAAGCTCTCGGATCAAGTTATGCTGATCCTTTGAGTTTGCGATGTGGGCGTTAAAAGGAGTGACCTCACCACCGCGTGGAAGGCCAGTCAGAGTGGCAATATCTAAAGGCATAATGGTCATCTCACCAATCGAAAGATGGAATGTCTAGATTGTGTCCATCCACCTCTCACATAAAGCGGCTAACGCAAGATGATTAGTGTATCGAGAAACATGTGGGAGAAAAGTGATAAACTCATAAAAGCTAGTAGCAACAATCATACTTCTAAGAGCCTCATTCTCTATCTCTAAGAACAAACTACAGGCCACACATTCTACTCTTATGGTAGTCCTAAGATAGCAAATGGAAATATTGACATGAGTCATGCCTAGAAAATTCCTAGAAAATGGAAAAATAAAAAAAATAAAGAAGAATGTATACCTAGCTGATCATATTGGAAGCCACATCATAGACAACGGGCACCTCTTGCTCCTTCGAAAGACCATTCAATCTCAATTTTGAGACTAGATCATTCTCATTCAAGTCAAGATGGACTGGATGACCCGTGATCAGAAAGGGGAAGTTAATATGAACAGGTAGGAGAAAAGCAGAGGTGAATTGGATGAAGGAAGAAGAAGTTACGTGTAAATGAGGCAACGAGAGGATAAATGGACTTTGTAAAAGTCCTTAACTGCCAGCCGATAGTCAAATGGCTAGGCAGCTATTGACTAACTATCTGGCGATAATTAGAGAGCTAGACAGCTGTGTGATAGTTGGTCAGTTGTCCTTTTAATGAGGGGTAACTCGATAAAAGAAGGAGAAAGAAAAGAGAGAAAAAGAAGAAAGGAAAAAGAAAAAAAAAGAAAAGAGAGAAAAAAAGAAGAAAGAGAGAAGAGAGAGAAATAGAGAAAAAAAGAGAAAAAAAGAAAGACTCTGCATCAGCCCTAAGACATTGAAAGAATGAAAGAATTCCTCGAGATACTAGAAAGCAATTTGTTGAAGAGCGCACAAAACAAGATAAAATTTTGAATTGATTTACGTCATCAATAAATGATTGAATTTCGCAGGAAGTTGCAATGGACGAATAGGCAGTAAGTCCAACAATCAACAAACTAATTAAACTCTCTAGCAAAAGGCATTACAAATACAGAATTCAAAGAAGTCAAGAATGAAAAGTACTAGAATAGGATGAATAAGGAATCTTCCCTAGTGGATAAGGACAAATCAAGAGAAAGGCATGAGGTTCGTTGAATATCAAGACTAGAAAAGATAAAGAAGCATGAAGAATACTCAGAAGAGGGGCATGAAACCCAACAAATGCAAAGTCTAAAGAGATTGAAGAAGGTATGAAGGATACCTAGCGAAAGGCGCGAAGAATAGAAAGCTTTAAGGATCATGAAGTAGTGCATGATAGAAGTTTTCCAGCCGACATGCATTAGGAGGAAACTCTAAAAAGTAGGTGCAATTAAGAGTGTTTTAAACTCTTAGAATAGACACAAGCCCTAAGAAGAGGTGTACTAAAAAGTGTTGAAAACCTTAAGAAGTAGGTGCACTTAAGGGTGTTTGAAGCCCTTAGAATAGGCACACTGAAGAGTGTTCTCAAACCCTAGGAAGTAGGTGCACTAAAGAGTGTTGAAAACACTAAGAAATAGGTACATTGAGGAGTGCATTGTCATAGCATCATAAAGATGCTTTTTGCCCTTAGACAGACACTTTAGCCCTTGATTGGGCACCTCAACCCTTGATTGGGTGCCTTAGCACTTGAATGGGCAAACCTTAGCCCTTAGATGGGCACGCTAGCCTTAAATGGGCATACCTTTAACCCTCGAAAGGGGGGCAAACCTTTCTGTAAGAATGGAAGAGGAAAGAAGATAACAAGAAAGTCTGATAGAATGAAAACGAAGGTGAAAAATGTCGAGATGGAAGAAAGAAACATGAAACAAAATTACTTGGTCGATTTGTGTGTCTCACAAACATCTGTAAAGTAAGGGGCAAGTTGTAGACTCTAAATTTTTAAGACTTAATAATGAAATGAAGATAAATGTTGAGTAATAGAAACGACCAAAGTGCCCTTGAAAGCCAAGGTAAGAAAGGATTATTGAAAGGTCTCGAAAATTGATATGTGACTTCAAAAAATCACATAAGTTAATCTGGCAGGAATCTGATGATGAGTCATATACCATTGTGAAGCTACAGATGTATAGTTTCCATAGAAATTTATGGATTGTAGATTGGAGTTAATCTTGAAAAGTTATAAACGATTGAACAGATGAAGGTCGAAAAGGACTACACTGCAAAAGGTCTACGGTCAAAATACGAAGGGCCGAAGGAGGAACAGTTGGCCGACTATCAAATAGCCACCTAGCTATTGACCAATAGTCGCTCGATGGTCAGACAGCTACCTGACTAATAAGTGATAGCCACCAGACAGTTTGCCAAAAGCTGTCAAGTCGTTGGCGTGTATTTTAGAAAATTTTCACTAAAGACCTTCCATATTTGTTTCTTTGCTCACCTACGTAAATCCCCCTTTGGCTCACTTTTCAAGACACACTAATTATCAAATATAATCGTCTTTTCTCCCTCTAGACATGCTCAAGAATTCGAGAATTCTTTTCCAGTATAAAGTTTTTCGGCATTTTATTGCTCTAAACCCGGAAAGGTTACGTCCTGAGAGCACTCCTCTTTTCTCCCTATTATTTTCTTATTTCATTTTCTTGCTTATAATAAGCATGCCTAGGCTTTAATTTTTTGCTTAGTAGTATGTCTAGGGTTATTATGAATTGTTCTAACCCTTATTTTTTTTAGCAAAATAGATAAGCGTATCGAGATAAGTCCACTATCCCTTCTTTATTATAATCATACTTTAAGAATTTAATTTTTTTGGTGAATGCTTAGAATTATGCTTAGGAGCACATACTTAGAATTATGATTAGAATCATACTAGGAAGACTTATAATTGCTTTGAAGTATGCTAGACAATAGCATAAAATAGCTATGAATTACCATATTGCCCTTTGATTTTTTGGATTAGGCTAGAATAGCCTTGTTTGATTTCGATTGTTTGATTTAGGTTAGAAAATGTCATGATAACCATGTTTAGGCTAGAAATGTCATGAAATTATGAATTAATATGAATTATGCTAGAATAGCGATAAGCTAGAATGCCATGATAGAAATATCAAATTTAGGCTAGAATACTGTAATGCTAGATTATGGCTTTGTATTGAATTAATTGATTTAGGAATATAATATGCTATGAATACACCATGTTTAGAAGTGTTATAGAATGATGTCACGAAGTGGTGGTAGACTCACGTTGATGGTGAAGGACCATCGCTTATAATAGAATGAATGTATAAATGCTATCTTTGAAGTGTTTAGAAATAGAATTACTTTATTTATTGTTGAAGAACAATCAATGTAATCCTCTTCCCCTATTTCCCATGTTTGAAGGAAATATAAGTCTATTCTCCTCCCTCTTTCTATTTATGAATATACAACTATTATGAATAAAATGAACCATACGTGCATGAAATGAACAATATTAAATGGACTAAGTAACAACATGAGATATTATTATTTTTTCCTAGTGGAGGCTGGATCTTGATCTGGGTGTGTCGAATGAGTCGTACCTAACTTCCTAAACCCATCTTTGAATGGATGACAATAGTTTAGGTCCTAAAGCAAGGGATCGATTGCCCCCATTCAAGACATATGCTCTTAAGCATTATTCTAATCATATGCTCATAAGCATGATTCTAAGCATTTGCAAAGAAATTATAATTCCTAAACATGATTATAATAAAGAAGGGATAGCGAACTTACCTGATATGCTTACCCATCTCGCAAAATAGAAAAGGGTTAGAACAATTTATAATAACCTTAGGATGCTCATAGGCATCAAAATAAACCCTAATTATGCATATATCTAAGTAGGAAACATAAACAAAAATGTAGGAGGGATAAGAGAGGACTGCTCTCAAAACAAACCATTTCCACAATTAGAGCAATAGAACGCCTAAAATCTTTGAACTAGAAAAGACTTATCAAATTATCGAGCGTGTCTTCAAGATAGAGAATAGATTATTACATTCAATAATCGAGGGGTCCTTTTATAGTGGAGGGTTGAGGTTGAAAAGGGAAGCAGAAAATAAAAAAGAAACGTCTGAAAAAAAATTTCCAAGAATACACCACCAACAACTAGATGGCTTTTGGCATACTGCCAGGTGGCTATCTAACCATTAGGCAGTTGTTGGTCAACAACTAGGCTGCTATTTGATAGCTAGGCAGCTGCTCCCCCTTTAGTCCTTCATATTTCCACACTTTGTAGTGCAGTCTCTTCTAACCTTCTTTTGTTTGATCACACATAACTTTTTGAGTTGAACTCCAATTCGCAATCCATGAATTTCTACAAAAACTAGACATCTGTATCTCCACAACGGTATATGACTCATCAGCAGATTCCTTCTAAATTAATTTTTGTGATGTTTTGAAGTCACATGTCAATTTTTTAGATATTTAATCAATTCCTTCTCACCTTTCTTTTCTTAGCTTTGAAGGGCATTTTGGTCATTCTTATCACTCGACATTCATCTTCATTTAATATTCGAGCCTTAAAAATTCAGTGTCTACAGGAGACCCTCTTCTCATGAGCCTCGTTTCTCAAATATGAGCTGGTTTTACTCTAGTGCCCTTAATCTTGGCAAAGACATTGATTGGCCTAGATAAGGTGAAATGTGGTACTCATCTCAAATTCTCGTGTGGTCTACTTCTACTCCAAGTGACATCATCATTCTATCTCTTCTTCATCATTTTTTCTTTTTGACATTTCACGCATTCTTCCTCAAATATGGCTTCAGGAGAAGTTGTCCTTTCTAGCTACTCCAAAGGTCCCTCTACTCATTCTGAACCTAAAATCCATCAAACACCAAAGCTGCATAAGCCAAAATCCTGGGCTATGTATCTGCAGACCCTATCAAACAATCACATTCATTGTTACTGCCCTTTATGGATGCTCTAGCATGTGACCCTTCAGACTTACATTTCCTGTGTGGTTCTCGTCGAACTCACCTATGGTTCCTTCTGTTCTTCTTCTCGCCTTCGTCGTCAGTATGGCAAGAAGCAAAAAGTTATGACTTGCCCACCAGACTTTGTCTTTAGGAGACTATTTGAGCAATTTCTTCATTGTGTCAAAGAGTCTTGGCCTCAGCATATGGTCCGGTCCAACCTATTCTATCCTTCTTAATTTGTGACTGATTATCAATATAAAGGATGGGTCATCAAATAGGCTTCCTTTGTTAATCCAACCCTTTATGCCCAGACATGAAGAGAGTGACATGGTGGTCCTGAACAGGTTAAGAGACAGAATGAGGAGTGATGCGATTTTATTTTTTTGCTTATCTGTTATTTTTCATTGATATAGTTATTATGCAAATTATTTCCAAAACATACTTGTAACTCAAAACATCATCTTATTAATCAAAGTACAAATGTTTGGAACAATATGTGCACACAAAAACAACTCTCATTACTAATTAGCCTTTTCGGGTTTTCTAATTAGCTATTTTCTCTCTTGATTCATTTTTCTCTTTTTCTTTCTCTTTCCATATCATACGAAGTACCTTTTTAGCTTGTCCAAGTTGATGGCCTCTGTGAACTAATTCCCATCCATATCAGATATCTTTACTGCATCATTGGTAATTATCTTCTTGACTAGGAAAGGTTTTTCCCAATTTGGTATGAATTTTTCCTTAGATCGGGTACTGATGCCATAGCTTGCTTGAGTGCTAAATCCTCTTCTTAAATCTTCCTTTGTTTCACCTTCTTGTTGAATACGAGGGCTATTCTTTATTAATACAATTGCAAATGGTATAGAGCTTTTATTATTTTCTTATCCACAAGTGCCAAATGTTTATATTGATTTTGGACCCCCCTATCTTCAGGGATTCTTGCTTCTGTCATAACTCTAACATACCACATCCTTACTTCTATTGGCAACACTGCCTGTATCCATAGACCAAGGAAAATGTAGTCGCTCTTATTGAACTTCTAGCAATAGTCTTGTATCCCGAAACACAAAAGATAACTTTTTAGCCCAATCTTGGTAAGTTTGAACTGTCTTTGCCAACATCTTCTTAAAATTTTTATTGGCTGCTTCTATTGCACCGTTTGCTTATGGATGGCAAGGGGATGACTTATGATGCTCAATCTTGTATCGTTTTAATAAATCCCTTGTTTCTTCTTGCAACTAAACACTGTTATTTGTTACCACATGGTGTGATACTCCATATCTACAAATGATTTGTCTTTCAATAAACCTGGCCATCTACTTTGCCCCCAGCTTATTGAAAGACTCAACTTTTATCTATTTTGGAAAGTAGTCTATTGCTACTACCACATACCAATGTCCATTTGAAGCCAATGGCCTTATCTTTTCAATATTGTTGTTATCCCATGAAATGGAAGGCCATGGTGATGACATGCTCTGCGATTCCTATGATGGCAGATAGATTAAATCTCCATGAATCTAACACTAATGGCAAGTTTTCACAAACTTCACATAATCAGTTTCCATGGTCAACCAATAGAACCTTGTTTTAAGATCTTCTTGGCTAAGGCTAACCAATTCATGTTAGGTCCATAAACTCCTGCGTTCTTCCTTCATAATCTGTTGAGCCTTTTCTTAAACTACGCACCTCATCTGTAAACCATCTACCATTCTTTTATACATCATTCCCTTCTAGCACGTGAATTATGGAGCTAACCATCTTAAGGCCTTTTTATCTCTCTCATCTGCTCCTTTAGGGAAAACTCTTTCTTTGAAGTTCCTTTTCAGGCCATAAAGCCAAGGCTTCTCTTTGATATCGACATCCATCGCCCACCCTTCTTGCTAGCATGGATGATGAGCATGTGTGACCACTAATGGTTTCATTGTTGCTCTCTCTAGAGTCTCCTAAATAAAGGCCAATCCTGCTAAGGCATCTATCATTTGATTCTCTTCTTGAGATACATGTTTGAAGACGCACTTGGCGAACCTTGTCATCAACTTTTTGACTTGTTCTAGGTATGGCTTGAGTTTCTACTCCTTTATGTCCCACTCTTCTTTCACTTACAAGACGACAAACTGTGAATCTACTATTACTTCCATTTCCTCCATGCCTATCGCCACTACTATTCTTAACCCAAACATACATGCCTCATGTTCCACCACGTTGTTTGTGACCTTAAATCCCAATTTCTTAGCAAATGGTAGTATCTCTCCAGCAGGTGACATTAGGATAACTCCCACTCCTACCCTATTCTTGTTTGCTACTCCATCAAAGTATAGCTACCATCCTATCATTATAATGGCTCATAGATGCTCATTAGGAAACTCCAACTCCCATGGTTCATCATCATCCATTGGATTCACCGCTAAGAATTTTGCAACTATTCTTCCGTTTACCATTTTCTTGTGACATATTCAATATCGAATTCTGATAGCTGCACTGGCCATCTTGCCATCTTTCCTATCAGCAACGATGTTTGATACAGGTACTTTATAAGATCCATCTTAGAAACTACTTGTACCTTGTAGGATTGAAAATAGTGCCTAAGCTTCTTAGAGGCCCACACCATTTCTAAGTAGATCTTTTCAATCTAAGTGTACTTTAGCTCATACTCGAACAATTTCTTGTTTAAGTTGTAGATTGCATGTTCCACACTGTTCTCATCGACTTGTGCCAACATGGCTCCTACTACCTCCTGCTCTATTGCCAAATACAAGATCAACGATTTCCTTGGCTATGGAGGTTTTAACACCGGTGGATTAGCCAAATACTCCTTTACTTGCTCAAAGGCCTTCTCGCATTACTCATTCCATTCTATTGGCTAATTCTTCCTTAACAATGTGAAGATTGACACACAAATAGTCATAAGCTTAGTAATGACCCAATTCATGTATTTGATCTTTCCCCAAAATCCCCCAAACTTCCTTCTCAGTTTTGGGCATATTTATGTGATGGCTTTCACCTTGTTCGAATCAACTTCTATCCCCTGTTCTTCGATTACAAATTTTAGTAGTTTTCCTAAGGTTACTCCAAATACATACTTCTTGGGATTCAATCTTAGTACTTCTCTACCCTTTCTAGGAATTTCTCTAAGGCTTCAAAATGTCCTTCCAACATATTGGACTTCACCACCATGTCATCGACATAAACCTTAATCTTTTTGTGGTTCATATCAAGGAAGAGTGTTGTGGCCATCCTCTGATAAGTTGCCCCAGTATTTTTCAACCCAAATGGCATCACCTTATAGCAATAGGTCTCCTATTCTATGATAAAGGTCATTTTCACCTTGTCTTCCACTGCCATCATGGTCTAATTGTAACTTGAGAACCCGTCAATAAACAAAACATCTTGCTCGAAGCCGTACTATCTACCAACACATCTATATACGGTAATAGGAAGTCATCCTTTGGCAAGGCTTTGTTTAAATCCCTGTAATCTATACATATCCTTACCCTTCCATCTTTCTTTGGTACCAGGACTATGTTAGCCAGCCACTGAGGGTAGTTTACTACATAAAAAAAAAAAAAAAATTCTTCTATCTACTTGGTGAATTCCTCCTTAATCTTCTATGCCCATTCTGGTCTCATCCTTCTTAGCTTATGCTTAAATGGCTTCACATGTAAGTATGTGGGGATGGTGTTCTCTACTATGCTGCGATCAACTCCTAACATATTGTCATAAAGCCAAGTAAACACCTTTTCATGTTTTTTTTTGATAGTTTCTCAAATCTCTCTCTTTCCTCAAGAGTAGTATCATGAGCAATGCATATGTTCTTTGGGTTCTTTGTCGTACCAATATTAATATTATGAGTGTTGATAAGATAAATGTCAAATATGCTATGGAATGAAATTCATGCAAGCTACCATTAGGAAAAATATCGGACCAACAAGCAAAGTTAGATTTCATTGCATCAACTTTATTTACAAACATAGTGTTCTCAAACAATTTAGAAGCAAAGACATCTTCATAACAAGCATTAGTATCCCTCTTCGATAAGGGTGGCCAGGTCGACAAAAGTCTCCTCATCCGAGTGTGCTACCTCTTTCATCACCTATCGTCTTAGCATTAGCTTCTCCATCTTCTTGTCAACCTCACTGATCTTTAAAGCCCTTGGGTTCATCACATCCTTAAAGACTTCGAACCCTAGCCTCAAGATCCCATTACAGCTCCATGGTTAAAGGCTCTTCAGCATACATTACCTCCTTATCCTTGATGAACACTTAAATATGTATGTTTAATAAGAGCTTAGTTCATCATATTGCATTAATAGTGTCATTAAATTCCTCAACTTAAGCATATTTGTAGTCTTTGCATCTTTGGAATTAACTTCCTCTTAATTTTGGTTTTGTTACAGGTTCAGTAAAATGGGCATAACTCTCTATTTATAGATCAAAATGGTGCAATTATTAATGTTTTGGAAAGCTGATTCAATTGTATACAAGATTGCATTGCACAAGCATCATCAAATTCGGGCACTTAGTGGACCAAAATTGGACTTGAAGTGAACCCATCTACAGTTTCAGCCCAGTCTGACCAGGCCTCAATATTTTGACTGTATCTCTCAAAATACACATCCAAAATGTGTAAATCAATATGTTCTAGAAATCTGAGAGAAATATCTACAAATTTCATGAAGACATGTGATTAAAATTCTCAACATTTCAATGTCAAAATTGATGGTCAAAGTCGGTGCCTAATGATCCTAATTGTCAAAGATATTTACAACTAATATTTGACAATTATGTCCTTGTAATTTGACAAGTTTGCCCCTGGATGTATCTATAAATAGAGGTGCCTTGTGACCCATTAGGGCATCTTGGCCTTGGCTAGAACATTTTGGCTTTGGCTAGGATCTTGTATTGTGTTTTGTGTGTTTATGTTATTAATGAATTTCCTTTTCCTTGCATTTTATTTTCTTTCTATTATAATGTTCTTCTAATTTCTCTTTTGCTAAGGTGAAAGGGTGAAACCCTTGATATGAGAATAAGGATTCTCTAACCCTTAATATGTGCTTAATAATCTTAATCTTATAATGTTTATTCAATATGATTTATATTTAATTTCTTAATCAATCTTGACACCACTCGTAAGGTGGAGGTCTTGATCCATTGTAGAGAATCATTGGCACATCAAATGCTTGGATCCTTCCTAGACGTCGTATGGTTCTTCCTTACCGACACAAGTCTAGTTAGGAACCTTGATTTGTTATAGACATATGGTGATTGGCACATTGGATGCTTGAACCCATTTACAAGAAGTGGTATAAATATTGGTAATGAAATAAATATAATTCATATAAATAAAATGGGTTAATTATTCTTACTTGAAATATCAAGGGCGGATCCCCTAACCTTAGCCTTCATTATTATTGTGTTGATTTTTCTTGTGTGATTCTAATTTACTATTTACGAACTTGTTCCATATTTATATTTTTTAATATTATCTTGTCATTTCTTTGAATCATCGATATCATATTTGCTTAGCTTATAATTTGTAGCGCTAAAATCGCCTTCCTTGTGGATCGACCCTGGTCTCACCGGGTTTATTACTTCGACACTCCTATACTTGGGAGGCAATCCTTTTTCAGATGTGTCAAGTTTTTGGCACCGTTGCCGGGGAAGGTAAAGTTTGGCGTACAAAATTGTAAGTATTTTCTTTTCCCATTTCTATTTTTATTTTTCTTGCATATGTTCATCTTTTCTCTCCCCATTTCTATTTTTATTTTTTTTGCATGTGTTCATCTTTTCTTTCTCTTTGCATTAGTTGCTAGAATTGTTAGTAGCCACTCATTTTCTTTGAAAAAAAAATATATACCATGTTCAAACCCAACTAAGAACATAAATGGATTGCATGAATCTTATGAGAACTTGTGCACAATCATGCATAGTCTTCCCTCATGATGTAATATATTTCAACCATGAACCAGATTTCATTCAATTCTTACCTCACTTTCATGGCCTAGATGTTGAAAACCCGTATTTGCACTTGAGAGAATTTGAAGAGTTTTGTAACACATATAGTGACCTAAATTGTAGCATAAACATCTTTAGATTAAAGCTTTTTCCTTTTTCTTTAAAAGATAAAGATAAAACATGGCTACAAAATCTTAGGTTAGGATCTATTAGCTCATGGGATGAAATGCAACAACAATTTCTTAAAAAATTCTTTCCTCCCTATAGAACAAATTCTCTCAAAAGGCAAATCATCAATTTCACTCGAAAACAAGGAGAGACCTTTTACCAGTGTTGGGATAGGTATAACGCATTGCTTAATACTTGTCCTCACCATGGTTTGGAAACATGGAGGCTAGTTTTAATTTTCTATGAAGGTCTAACACATCAAGCTAGGCACATGGTAGATTTAATGTCTAATGGACAATTTGAAAACAAAGACCCTGATGAAGCTATGGATTACCTAGACTTACTAGCGAAAAATGCCCAAAATTGGAACAATGTTGGCACCTATGAGGTACCAAGAACATCTAGTAGAGGCATTTATAACATTAGGGAGAATCATAATCATCATGCTAAATTTGCATCTCTAGCTAGAAAAGTCGAGGATTTAGAAACGTGGTCTATGCAAGAAATTGTTTGTCACACTTGTAATTCTAGTGATCATCCTACGGATGATTGGCCAATTGCGCCTACCTTTAAAAAAAGTCTCCATGAGCAAACCAATATTTTAAACACTTTCCAAAGGTCAAATCCTAATCTTGACTCACAAAATTTTGGATGGAAAAATCACTTGAATTTTGATTGGAGGAATGATAATCATGCACAATCTTACCAACCTCCCTTTCAATCATATCAAAATTTTCAAAAATCTCATGATCATGCATTTTATGAAGATCTCGAAGAAACATTGAATTCATTCATTGCAAAGTAAGAGGCTTTTAATAGTCAAGTTGCTCAAAGTATGGCAAACTTGAATGATGCTCTTGAAATACTTGCATTTGCACTTAATACTCATGAGACAGGTGAGTTTCCATCTCAATTAGAGCTAAACTTCATCAATCCACATGTGAGTAATCCAAATGGCCAATATTCAAACGGAGATTCGGTAAGTACTCTTCATGATGGTAAGGTTGATAAAGAACATATTCTTAACCCTTATGAGAAAGATGATGAATCAATCTTAAAGGGTAAGAAAAAGGTTAATAAACCTACATCTAACAAGGAAGAGATCGAATCCTCATTTATGCCCTCATGTCATCATGCAAAGGAACACAACCAAAATTTTGACAATAATGAATTTTTCAAGCATGATGAATGTGAGGAAGCTAATAAGATTAACGTGGAAGACTATATCCAAAATGAGAATTTTTCAAGTCCTTCAGAAATTGGGTTAACCATTTCATTTGAACCAAGTATGCAACTAGTGCCCATTGCTTCTAAAGAATTCTCATTACTTGATTTTATACAGGTGAAAGCGATTAAAAGTTGGGAGCCATGTTTTGAAAAAAGGCAAGAAGAAACATCCACACTCAAGAATGCATGCCTCAGGGACAGACAAACTCAACTAGTGGTAATCTTTTCCATTCTTACAAATTAAGGAAAAAGAAAGGTACCACCTCAATGGCATATTTTTTATCATGGTAAATTACTTTCGAAGATATTCCTATTTTGCCCTTTTAATCAAATTTTATTCGTTTGTGCCATATTTTCATTTTCATTTTTATTTTTAATTTTGATTTTTGCTATCATTTCTAGTTTGTTTTTTTTTATTTTATGTGTTTTTATTTTAGTGTGTGTTTGTCTTTTATTTTTCGGTCAAGTGGCGGATATGGTACTCCATAACTTTTAAAGTCAGTTTTTCAGTTCCCTAAAAACTGTTGCTCACCTTGCATTCATTTTCTTTTCTTTTCTCTCATTTTCTCCATAGTCTTAGGAATATGACTCAAAACGACCCTGTTTGCCAGTTTATAAGAAAACTGGATGGGAAGCATATCCCCAACTCATAGAAGGTGTTTAAGCCGTTTCTGGACGTAAAACCAGAGGAAGATGTGAGCCACAGTCACAACTCCCTATACACATGCATGTGTGCCATCAATTTTAAATTTCTTATCTTTTATTTTATTTGTAGCATTTTATTCTATGAGTCTTTCAGGTCGTCTCTATTGAATAAAGAAGCTTCAGGTAATGTCTCCTATACTTTATCTCTCTACATTTAAACATTGAGGACAATGTTTCATTTGGTTGGGGGGAAGGATAGTAGACATAAGTATGTTTTGAATTTTCTTTTTTTTTTTAAAAAAAAGTGAGTTAGTAATTAGATTCAGAGTACGGCGTAAGGAGTTCAAATCCTCTTGAGACGCATTATGGGTCAAGAATGGTAGAGTAAGGAGGGCCAATTTGAACTCTTGAAACCCATTCTAACCAATTTGTCATTTTATTTTTGTGAGCTCGTTTTAGCTAACTTAATATTGTTTAGTCTTGATTTTTGAATTTTATAACAAGGAGGTCTTATTCATTTCACTTTGAAATATTCAAATCTATGAACTCTCACAACCTTATCGTTTAAAAATTGTGTGCTTATGTACTCATTAAGCAAGTATTCATAAACCTTTCTTCACACACACACACATACCTTGATGCATGATTGTGGATGGCAAAATGAAATGTTGTAATATTAAGTTCTTTTGTTTTGTGTAGGATAACAACACAAAGGAAGGGGAAAGTCAAAAAAAAAAAAAAAGAAAAGTGAAAAAAGTGAAAAAAAAGAAGAGAGCAATTGTGGATAAGTTTGGTCTCGTAGCCTCCTTAATTCGAGCAATTAAGCCCGAGGGGTGCCTCAACACCTAATACCCTAAGACCAACTGGTTTGGGAGCTATTAGCCCAAAGCTCGCTACATGGATTAAGGAGAAAGCTTAATGGGATTGAACATTGCACTATCCATAAGTTTCTAAGCAAAAATAAAGCATCGGCAACTCGAGTCGTTAAGCTCGAAGGGGTGTCTTAACACCTAATGCCCTAAGGCTAACTGGTCTGGGAGTCATTAGCCTAAGGCTCGCTACATGGGTTAAAGATGCATTCCTTAAAAAAAAAGGAGAAAAAATATATATATATATATATATATATATATATATAATGAATAAATGCCCCTTACCTAAGGTTGTTAGGCTTAACAAATATTAGAACCGATATCGCTTCTTTCTAATAAGCCCCATAGTCATGTGTTGACTGAGCACAAAAAGAAGGTTTATAGATATCTTGACCGAAGGGTACATGAGTCATTTAAAAAAAAAAATCAGTTGAGAGTTTGTTTATTTGGATAAAATCAAAGAGAGTGCAATAATGACCACTTTGGATGTAAAATTCTATAAATCACTTCTAAATAATAACGCTTTAATTGCCAGGGACTAGTAATAAGCTAGTTGGGGGGTGTGATAAACACTTAAATATGTATGTTTAATAAGAGCTTAGTTCATCATATTGCATTAATAATGTCATTAAATTCCTCAACTTAAGCATATTTGTAGTCTTTGCATATTTAGAATTAACTTCCTCTTAATTTTGGTTTTGTTACAGGTTCGGTAAAATGGGCATAACTCTCTATTTATAGACCATAATGGTGCAATTATTAATGTTTTGGAAAGCTGATTCAATTGTCTACAAGATTGTATTTCACGAGCATCATCAAATTCGGGCTCATAGTGGACCAAAATTGGACTTGAAGTGAACCCATCTACAGTCTCGGCCCAGTCTGACCAGGCCTCAGTATTTGGACCGTATCTCTCAAAATACATATCCAAAATGTGCAAATCAATATGTTCTAGAAAGCTGAGAGAAATATCTATAATTTTCAATGATTAAAATTCTCAACATTTCAATGTCAAAATTGATGGTCAAAGTCGGTGCCTAATGATCCTAATTGTCAAATATATTTACAACTAATATTTCACATTTATGTCCTTAAAATTTGACAAGTTTACCCCTGAATATATCTATGCCTTGTGACCCATTAGGGCATCTTGGCGTTGGCTGGAATATTTTGGCTTTGGCTGGAATATTTTGGCTTTGGCTAGGATCTTGTATTGTGTTTTGTGTGTTTATGTTATTAATGAATTTCCTTTTTCTTGCATTTTATTTTCTTTCTACTATAATATTCTTCTAATTTCTCTTTTGCCAAGGTGAAAGGGTGAAAACCTTGATATGAGAATAAGGATTCTCTAACCCTTAATATGTGCTTAATAATCTTAATCTTACAATGTTTATTCAATATGATTTATATTTAATTTCTTAATCAATCTTGACACCACTCGTAAGGTGGAGGTCTTGATCCATTGTAAACAATCATTGGTACATCAAATGCTTGAATCCTTCCTAGACGTCATATGGTTCTTCCTTACCGACACAAGTCTAGTTAGGAACCTTGATTTGTTGTAGACATATGGTGATTGGCACATTGGATGCTTGAACCCATTTACAAGAAGTGGTATAAATATTGGTAATGAAACAAATATAATTCATATAACTAAAATGGGTTAATTATTCTTATTTGAAATATCAAGGGCGGATCCCCTAACCTTAGTCTTCATTATTATTGTGTTGATTTTTCTTATGTGATTCTAATTTATTGTTTACGAACTTGTTCCTTATTTATATTTGTTAATATTATCTTGTCATTTCTTTGAATCATCGATATCATATTTGCTTAGCTTATAATTTGTAGCGCTAAAATCCCTTTCCTCGTGGATCGACCCCGGTCTCACCGAGTTTATTACTTCGACACTCTTATACTTGGGAGGCAATCCTTTTTCGGATGTGTCAAGCCTTCACAAACTTAATGGGTCCCTTGCCCCCAGTTGGGTGCATGTCTTCATCTGAGTCATAGCCCAATCCTCTCTTACTATTTTGCCCATTAATCTCAAGAGAAATGGGTACTCTTGCAAAACTCTTTCCAAGTCTAGTTTTGGGTATGCATACTAGTGACCACTGGGTTGATCTGGTTAATCATCAACACCTAGTATCCACCCAAATAGGGTATCTCTCTTTCTTTGGTGCTTAAGATTGCTACTGCAGGTGAGGATTCTAGTCGAATCATATCTTTTCCTTGACAATTGAAGCGGATGGCCTGGTGCACAGTGGATGGCACACTTCTTAGTGGGTGGAACCATGCATGTCCTACCAATGATATGAAAGTTACTAGGATATCCAATATAGTGAACTACGCCATCACCTTTATTAGGCTTGTCTTAACTAGAGCCTTGAAGGTCCCTTATACACTTCTTTTAGTGTCATCATAAGCTTTGATGACCACTCAGAATAGCTCCAACTCTTCCTTCTCAAACTTGAACTTGGTTAGAAGTTTTAACAATATCATATTGATTGTCGATCCATCATCTACCATCACATATTAGGTCTTCTTCCCTCGAATCTTAGTTGCTATGAACAACGGTTTGTTATGGCTCTTTTCTTGTAAGGGAAGATTAGCACCAAGGAAACTAATCAAACCTTTTTTTATCTCCTTTAGAGAAATTGCTGTAATCATCTCCTCGTGGTTGGAGATGGGCAAAATTGGTATCTCAACTAAAGCTCTAGCCATTGCCTTTTTATGTTGCTAGGATGAGATGAGCAAGTCCTAGATGCTTGCTTTGACTTTTGTCTTCTTCAATTGTTTTAGAAGTAAATCATCCTCCTCTTTTTCCTCCTTCTTCAATGTTTCATTATTTCCCTTATCTATTTCTTTGTTGGCCTTTGGGTTGTCATAAAACCTTCTACTCTGGGTTAGGCCTTAAACCTCTTTCTCTTTCTCTTTCTCACTTGCTTCTTTCTTTTCACACTCTTTCTGCTCTGCCACTCTCATGCTCTCATTCTCATTTTCTCTTAGTGTTTTGCCCTCAGTGTGTGTTTCTCTTGTTGCTACAATTATTCCAAAAATTATTCCCTCTCTCTATCATCTCTTCATTCTTAAAGTTGTCCAAATAGTCTTCTATCATTTCTTTCTTATTTCCCACTAGCGTCCCTTCTTTGTCACTAAAATCATCCCAGAAGTCGTAAAAAGTCTCATTGTTTCTCTTATCCCTATAACTTCCTTGTTGTCTTCTTCATCTTCACCATTGCTTATTGTTTTATGAACTTCTATCCACCTAGGGCTTCAGAGGTATATTTCTATTATAGGAAACATCATCTAAAATATCTTCTTGGCTACTGGCATCCACTCCCTAAGTTGTGCCAAGGTTTTCTCTATCCATTCTCCATGAACTTGTATTCGGACCTCTGCATGAGTAACATAATTCTCCTTGAAGGACTTCATGATTTATTCTTCTATGTGCCCTGATCCAATCATAAGGATCTATTCTTCACTACTATCACTATCTTCACTATCATCAACCCAAATTAGCTGTGACCATGTTCCCTTCTTCATCCATTTTCCTATTGGCTCCAATGACTCTATCTTAACCTACACCCAATCGGTATTCTGAGAGTACACCTCTGCTACCAAAGGTACTACATCAAGTGGCTTTGCTTTTTACCTTCTTCTTTCTTTTTCTTCAACCACTCCCCTAATTAGAGCGGAGTCATTTCGACTTATTTTCCATTGATCAGCACCCTGACTGCTGGAGTCATATTGATTGGGCCATCGTATCCTCTTCCTTTTCTTCCTCAAAGGACTTTATTTCCATTTATTTCGTAACTCCTAATCCAATCATAAAGATTCTTGGTCAGCACCTGCTAAGATCACATTCCTTACTCAGTGGTGTACACACGCTTCAAGTCCCAATGTCATTGAGTGGTGTCTACTCATCATCCCCATCACTGAATGGGGTGTATTCATCTTTATGAGTTGGTAAAACTCATCTTTGCTTGAGTTTTCTTCTCTAATGATCGGTCTATATCGGCTTTGGACTTTTCTTTCACTTTTCTGGTTAATCCTTGGGCATCCCTATTAGCAAAAGTGGCTCCCTTCCCTTACTTTAACTTTCTTCACATTCCTCATCTCTCCTTCATGCCTTAAACATCGCTTGGTCCCTTTACTCAACATCCATTCATCTTTAAAGGTTATGGCTTGTTCTTTCTCATAGCAATGCACATTTATCCGCATCTAGCCTTCTTTGAAGGCATTCAAAGCTCTAGCTTTTTTCTTCCTTCTTAGGAAATGCTTTTTTCATTCCTTCAAGTGGCATCCTACAAATTTCTCAAATATCCTAGCCTATTCTTTATTTACTTCATCTTCCTTAAAAGATTTCAAAATTTCTTTCTTAGTGGCCTTAAAGTTAACCATGTTTACGTGTAATGATAGCACGTTCCTATAGTTTAGTAATGGGTTATTGCGAGTTTTGGGTTGTTGCTTATGAGGATATGCTGTCTAATCATTGTCAATGAGGCCCTGTATCTCATAATGCATTCTAGTGCAATGGTCTAGTGGAAATGTTAAGTACTCATTAAACTTGTGATTTAACGAAAAAATACCCTACTGGTCTTTCTTTGATAGTGGCAATAGCTCAGAACATGCCCCCAACTTCTCAAAGCTTTGGACAGTGATCGCCCAAGATTGTTGAATTCTCTCTTTGGCTAGACCATGTTGACTTCTACACTTTCGGAGGTTAAAGCTCCTCTTCTACCTCTTCCTTGGTGGAATATTTCTCCTCCGAAAGCTCTTCTTTTGTTTAGCTTCTGCATCCTCAATTTGGGTGCCAGAATTGATTAACTTCTCAAAAGCTTTTAATGGACACCCCACAAAGCATTCTAGAGGACCCATTGTATAATTATCCTCACTTGGTCCTTCTCTTATGGCCTGGTTACCATTTGAGAGGCTACCTTCCTCCAATGGACCATATACTCAAAAAATGTCTCCCTAACCTTTTGCCTGGTTGATTGTAGGTCATGTAACATTAACCCCCAGTTGCATGTTGTAGGAGTATTGGTCGATGAGATGCTCAGACAATTCTGTCCAGTTTTCTTTCACCTTATCCTCTTACTCGAGGTACCATTCTAGAGCTCATCCTTCCAATGAGTGGATGAAAAACTTTAGGACCATTTATATCGATAGGTTCATTATGCCATTACAGGTGTATAGTGTTAGAGGTGAGACTTTGAATTCCTATCCCCTGCAAATTTTATCGAGTTTGGCATTTTGAACTTGCATGGCAGTCATTCTATCTATAAATCAGAAAGTTCCTCAACTCCTTCTAGGCCTTTCTTCTTCATCATTCCTTGTAGCTTTTCCAAGTTTCTCTTCATAGCTTCTATATGTTTGGCCTCTTTGGCCCTAAGGTACTCCTCCTTATTCCGAACATATTCTTCATGGTTTTTATTCCTCTGATCTTCATAGTTATCAAGGTTCTCGTCATTCAGTCTATATGGTGGATCTCTACTAGATCCTTCTCTATTATTTTCTATGACCAGTCCGAGCGGTAATATGGTAGCTATTAACTTCATCATTTCTACATCTATTACCTTATGACATCCGTTTTGCTCTCATATGATCCATACCACCTGTGGGATCATGTTCTGCCATAATCTCCTATTTTGATTTGGTTGTGCGCTCAATTTCCATGTCTTCAACTTTGTGCAAATGGCCCTCTCGATTGACCCAAGCTATGATGGTTATAGACATAAAGGGTTAGCATAATGCATGAGTGCATGTATGCATGAAATGCAATGCATGCTCATACATAATACAATAGACACAATCACAACATAACAATCCTTCCAACCTTATTTCTCCCATAGAGACAATAAGGTAAATCTTCCTAGAGTTTTGGTTTAAACTCTCTTTCAACAGGGGATAGGATCCTTTTTCTCTTTTGAATGCCTTAGTATCCAAGTTTTATGAAAACTATGCCCAATTCTTGTGCATGTATGCATAAGTTTTACCAACTGCATGCAACCAACATGCAATAATTATGCCCAATATGTGCGATCAATGTGCACAAGTCGTGTAGCAAACAGGCAATAATCGTGTAATCAACGTGCAAGAAGCATGTAGGGAATGTGCAACAATCATGCCTGTTGTGTGTAAACAACATGTAAGAAGCATGTAGGCAACGTGCTAATTATATGCAATCATGGATGTCATTACCTGGATCTTAAAGGCTAATGCATGGAATAAGATTCTGGGTGATCCTAGGGATTACCACTATGTTTAACTATATGAGCTTAAGTTTGTGTTCATTGGCCAGAAGTCTCTTCGAGCGAGAGGTTAAATCAAAGTGGAAGGCAGTCTCTTTTTATACCAACTTAATGGTACATGCTCAGGTGGTGGTCATCAATTATATAAGTCTTCATCGTTTAAATCGAACGTAAGGAATCCTTATATCAAAGCCATCGATCAAAACAAGTAACTGGCAATTCGTGCTAGTTTACAAGTGTAGTGTTGCATGAGGAGAACATATGAAATGACCCAAGGCAAAAGAATCTCAATATTCCCAATAAGAATCAACTTCTCTAGGCCCCCAATGGAGTCGCTACCATAAGAGATTGCACTCGCACCCAATTTCCTATACAGGCTTCTTTTTGGTCACCCGAAGGGTTGCATACGCCAGGTCACAGAGACAAGGTCCAGAGAATATGTAAAAGTCACTGCCCAGGTAAATAACTATGGAAAAGTCTGAATGATGGCAGCCGATCCCTAGCTTAGACCTAACTACCCATCACCCCTTTAGAGATGGGTTCCAGAAGTCAGGTACAGGTTATACCTGCCCAAATGTTAATCCTACCTCTAGTATGGGTTTACTGAGTTTTAGATTTAATGTCATTAATGTTATTCTCTTTGGATCCTAAGTTTTATTATGCACACAACCACTTTTATCTTTGTGTTACATATGAGGTGTTGACAATTTATATGCATACATATAAAGGAAGGAGAATTGATTACATTTCCATCAAACATGGGGGAAGTGATTGAGGATTACAACAATTTTTCATAATAATTGCGGGAAAAAAGTAAATTATTACAAAATAAAGGGGTTTCATCCCTTTGTCATCAAATAAAGGTTCTAATAAGTACAATTTAAATAGAAAGTAAATTAAACATAACATTGATCATTAACTAAGCTACATCATGTTTAATAGATAGTCACATAATTGGTTGATAATCATTACATGCTTCATAACCATCCCTTGATCATGGCATAATTATCAATTAACTGATCACATGATTAATTACTAGGCATGCATAATTAGACTACTAATTGACTATCTCTCATCCTAAGCATGGCAATTATCTACTTATTATCTATTACTAATCATAAAGAAATCTTAAACTAAACATGATATGATTAATTAAATTAATCTTAAACTAAACATGGCATATTTAACTAAACTAAATTAAAGATAACATAATTAATTAAATTAATCTTAAAGTAAACATGGAATACTTAACTCCTAATTATACCTAAGCTAATCATAGCAATTAAATGAAAATAAACAATATTTAAATGTTAGAAAAAGGCCCGCAGAACCTTACCCCACTCTGACCAGTATCAAAGAAAGAATCTTGACTATAGGACTCACCAGAAGACTGAATTCTCTAAGTATTTCCCAATGATGCTTGACCTGTTCATGAAATTGGGACCCCTTGCCCTTACATAGGCCCCTTAAGGGCCATAAATGTGCTCATTTCCTAAGATGGGATTGTGGACTACAGGTGGCACTAGGGTTTTCAAATCTGCTTTAGGCAAAACCCTGTGCCTATAATGTTATAGGTGACACTTTTTCCCAAAGGGTAGTACCTATAATGTTACAGGCGGTAATAGAGTTTACAACCCATTTGAGGCACAATCCTAAAGGCATATGCCTGTAATGTTATAGGTGACACTCCTTTTGCTAGAGGCATGCACTTTAGTGCTAGAGGTGCCAACCCTATTCTTAAGTTCCTTGACTATTTCACACATTGGTCCTGAACCGATCCTAAGCCTACTTGGCTTTTCTACCCTTCCTAGTGTCATTCTAGTAGCTGAGAGTAATCTTCTGATTTTAATACCTCTAGTTATCATCATTAGGCCTAAAAAATTGTAAGCAAAATTCTAGTGCTTACACCCCCTCCTCTTTTAGGTGTAGTAGTGCTCTTTCAGGCGTAGACCCTTCTTCTCTCATGCATGTGCATGTTCTCCTTCATGCGTAGTCTAATTTGACTTTCAAGCACAATTTTGGGCTTTTCTTTGTGTGATTTCGGGCTTTTTTAGGGATATTTTAGGTTTTCTAAGAATTCTTTGGGGTGTTTAAAGTATTTTTAGGCCTAACTTGGGTTTTTATGTGTGTGGGTTTGTATTTTGGGCTGGTTTTGGGTGTTTAGGGAATTTTTAGTTTGTTTTTCAAATCAAAGATCCACATTATCGAGCCCAAACCATAAGCATGAAATCAATGCTTACAGTTTTACCTTATACTTTAGAGAGGTATGTGGGACATAAATATCGACAAAATGGTACTGTAAGCATACTTACATGGCTCAATGTTCTGTTCCAATTTTGTGCCTCTTAGCGGCTTGGTGATAACAGTTGGTTAAGTTACGTCATATGACAACTTTTTGGCTACATCTAGAAGACCTCTGCCGATGTGGTTGTGTCTCATGATGGCTCTCGTTGTATCTCATGATGGCTAGGAGACCTCTACCAGTTTGATTATGTCTCATGATAGCTCTGGCTTCATCTCATTATGGCTCAAAGACTTTATAGATCGGTTGCATCTCACGACGGCTCTGGTTGTTGTATTGTGCTTGTTGTTCCGCTGGAGATTACCTTCTTAATGCTAATCTTGTTTAAACTCCATTGGGGATTGATTTTTGAATCTGAATAAGCTCTACCAGGAATTGGTCTTAGTCCTTGCCTAGCTTCATTTGGGATTGAGGATTGGTCTTGGTAACCACTGTCAAAGTCTGTGTGGGCTCCACTAGGGATTTTCGGCTGAGGTCTTCCATAGGAATTATGTTGACTATATTCTTTTGGTCGAGTTCTAAGATCTTTTGCTCTGCTGGGAATCATACCGGCGATGTTTGTTTGATTGAAGTTGACTAGGCCTTTCTCTACAGTGTTGGATAAGCTTGTTAAAACTCAAAATTATGCATCTGGTGCATTGTCATGTTTTAAGGGTGTTTGTGTGGTTCTTTGTGCCCTCTAGGGGGTGTTTGTGAAATTGTGTTTAGGTAAGGGTATTTTGGTAATTTTCTAATCAGAGGTCTTTTTGCTAATTTTGGTAAAAGGGTGTTTTTAAATTGTGTTGGAGAGGTCAAAGTGTGATTGTGCAGAAGGGTTTGATAGAAATTAGGCGAGCGACATCCAAAAAATTGTGTTAGAGCAGGGAGGAGGTAGTGAAATCACCTAGATAAGGAGGAGTGTTGACACGCACAGGTATGTAGGACACACTTGCATGCATGTGCTTTACATGCATGCATGTATGTCCCTCACACATGTGTGTGGCCTCCTCCAGGGGTATAACCCTTTCCTTCGGCTTTTTCTTCCTCACGTTCTCTAATTTTCTCATTTTTCCATTCTCTTTCTAAGCTTTTCAGCTTCTCTCTGTAAAATTTGCTCTCAACCTCTCATTCAATTCTCTATGCACTATTCGATCATTGTTCCTCTGGGACCTAAGCCGATTCATCAGTTTTCATCACTTGAGGGAGCATTGATAGTGGACGACCACAGCATCCTCCGCGATTTGGATAGTGATGCTCACACTTGGGTAAGCCTCCTTTCTTGACTTTTACCATTTCATCGTTTTTGTTATCATTGCTTCATTTTGATATTGTTCAACTATCTAAGCTGTTATGCGGTTTCATTACCTGTTGCGTTTCTTCATTGCTTGCTTGTTTCATTGCTCTACTATGGTCGCACTATTGTGCGATTTTGTTGTCACCTTGCTGTTTTACTATTTTGCTATTTCAATATAATTTTGCTACTTTATTGTATTCTTGTTATTGTTTGTTGTTTTATCGCTATTTTGCTAGAATTTCTTTTTTTATGCATGATGGCCATAGGAAACTTTTGATCTAACAACTGTAAGGAATAAGACCATTTGTTTCTTCATGAATCTTTCTCTCTGCCAGGTTGACATAACCTTTCGGTGCGACGACTCTTGTAACGGTGCACTAGACTGTTGTAATCATAAAAATTTTGCCTATGGTTTAAGCCAATGACAATGACCATAGAATATTGGTGAAGTGGACTGTTAATTTGAACACGGACTGAAAATACTAGAAACACTAAACCCAACCAGAAACACAAAGCCCAATCACACAAAAAAATCGTAAAAGACACCAATCAAAGTGAGATCTTGATTAAAAGTTGTGCTTATGTCTTTATGCCACAATACGCTTCCCACTTCGAAATGAAAAGGCCCAATTGCACAAAAAAAAAAAAAGCCTAAAAGCTAGAAAGAAACCCAAAAATATGCACCTAAAAGTGAAATTAGACTGTGCATGAAGAACAAACACACGTGTGCATGAAGGAGAAATGGCAACGTCTGAAGCAGCAAGAATGGCATATGAAAATGGAAAACTTTTGCTTTGATTGGAGGGCGGGTGCTATTGGGCGTTACGCACGTCTAAAAAACACCCATCATGTATGCCATACACGTGCGTATGTCCTACACACGTGCTCCTTCCCCTGTTTCTATAAGTACGGGCCATTTCTCGACATTTGGGAATTAACTGTCACCTCGTTTCATGCACCAGTCTTGCAATATTCCTTCCAAACCCCTATTTTAAAACATTTTCTAACCTCCTTCCTTTGAGATTTCTCCAAAAACACCCTTCTCGTAGCCCTTTCCAACCCACTTTCTTTTAGATTCCTACAAAAGCACCCCTGTTCTACCTCCTTCCAACCCTCGCTATTTCAAATTTTAATAAACACCCCCATTTCTATACACTTTGAACCTTTACTAATCCCAAACTTTACGCTCACACCTTCATTTTCAACTAGTTTTCAAAACAACCGACCACAAACACTCAATATTCAGTATAGCCTAAGGGCAAATAACCACATTTTCTCTTGTCTTACACATTTTAATTGTTTTTTATGATTTGTATTTAGAATGAAGATTGGGTGAATACAGGTGAGTGGTGGCAAATTGGCGATGGCTGATGGGAAATCATCGCTTTAATATGCCTCCACTTTGATATTCACCATATCTTTTGTTGCATTTTACCTTTTTTTTTTTTGCTTTTTTTTGCTTATTTATTTTATCGTATTTTTATCTCTATTGTCGTTTACTTTTTTGCTATTTACTTTATCGTACTTTTAGTTTACTACAGTATACTTTTTGTGCTCATTTAATTTATTTTCTATTACATTATCGCATTTTATTTCTATTGTATTTTTTTATCATCTTTTATTCTATTTTTATCGCCATCAGAGTGATACTATTCGAATCATGAACCACTATCTAGATTACTCTCACTGTTGTTATTTGATCCATGAAATAGTTATCCATCTCAGTTCCTTAAAGTTCGAAACATATAGTTTAATTCATAAATGGATGTGACGATCAAATGGACTGTATAGTGAGTAATGTCAGCGGATCCATGGGTGACATGTGCTTGCCATGTCATAATTACATTTTTCTATTCTTTTTTTATAACGTCACAATGATCAGATCAGGTAGATTCACACTGATGATGAGGAACCCGATCTTGTGGAGGTCGATGATGTGAGGGTGATTGGACAATAGACACAGACATAATGCATGGTGGCAGATCCACTTTCCAATGGCAAGCCCGTTGAGCTTAGCATGTTAATTTATTTTCTTACGCTCTATCTTTTTCGCATTTTTATCCTCACTGCATTTGTTTATGGTTGAACGATTGTAATCCTCTTCCTGGCTTATCCTTATACTTTATTTTAATGAATGCTTATGAACTGGCTCACCTCACATGTAATAATTTAGATAAAATCAGTTGCATGCTTGAAAGTGAATTTAGGATCGAGATAGATAGCAATTGACTGGTTAAAACCTCAAACTCGATAGACCCTAGTAGGGGTCCTGATGAACACTTAAATATGTATGTTTAATAAGAGCTTAGTTCATCATATTGCATTAATAGTGTCATTAAATTCCTAAACTTAAGCATATTTGTAGTCTTTGCATCTTTGAAATTAACTTCCTCTTAATTTTGGTTTTGTTATAGGTTCGGTAAAATGGGTATAACTCTCTATTTATAGATAAAAATGGTGCAATTCTTAATGTTTTGGAAAGCTGATTCAATTGTCTACAAGATTGCATTTCACAAGAATCATCAAATTCGGGCTCTTAGCGGACCAAAATTGGGCTTGAAGTGAACCCATCTACAGTCTCAGTCCAGTCTGACCAGGCCTCAGTATTTGGACCGTATCTCTCCAAATACGTATCCAAATTGTGCAAATCAATATGTTGTAGAAAGCTGAGAGAAATATCTACCACTTTAATGAAGACATGTGATTAAAATTCACAATATTTCAATGTCAAAATTGATGGTCAAAGTCGGTGCCTAATGATCCCAATTGTCAAAGATATTTACAACTAATAATTGACAATTATGCCCTTGTAATTTGACAAGTTTGCCCCTGGATGTATCTATAAATAGAGGTGCCTTGTGACCCATTAGGGCATCTTGGCCTTGGCTGGAACATTTTGGCTTTGGCTAGGATCTTGTATTGTGTTTTGTGTGTTTATGTTATTAATGAATTTCCTTTTTCTTACAGTTTATTTTCTTTCTATTATAATGTTCTTCTAATTTCTCTTTTGCTAAGGTGAAAGGGTGAAACCCTTGATATGAGAATAAGGATTTTCTAACCCTTAATATGTGCTTAATAATCTTAATCTTATAATGTTTATTCAATATGATTTATATTTAATTTCTTAAGCAATCTTGACACCACTCGTAAGGTGGAGGTCTTGATCCATTGTAGACAATCATTGGCACATCAAATGCTTGGATCCTTCCTTGATGTCGTATGGTTCTTCCTTACCGACACAAGTATAATTAGGAACCTTGATTTGTTGTGGCGCACTGGATGCTTGAACCCATTTACAAGAAGTGGTATAAATATTGGTAATGAAATAAATATAATTCATATAACTAAAATGGGTTAATTATCCTTATTTGAAATATCAAGGGCGGATCCCCTAACCTTAGCCTTCATTGGTATTGTGTTAATTCCTCTTGTATTTTAATTATTCTATTGTTTATGAACTTTTTATTTTATTTACTATGGTAGGTTCTACCACCTTATGAAATTGTTCTTTAATTTACTATTGTTGGTTATACCATCTATTTCCATGGATGGTTTTACATCCTCTTGCTTTTTGTTTTATATTTGAATAGTCGGTAATACTGCCTACCATCTTACATATTTATTGATATCATGTTGTCATTTCTTTGAATTATTCATATCATATTTGCTTATCTTATAATTTGTAACGCTAAAATCCCTTTCCTCGTGGATCGACCTCGGTCTCACCGGGATTATTACTTCGACACTCTTATACTTGGGAGACAATCCTTTTTCGGATGTGTCAAGTTTTTGGCGCCATTGCCGAGGAAGGAAAAAATTGGCGGCAAAATTGTAAGTATTCTCTTTTCTCATCTTAGATCTAAATTTTTTATTTTTTTTGAGTGTTCATCTTTTCCTCTCTTTTCTTCTCTCTTTCTTGCATGAAAATTTGGTCACGAACATGTAGTGGTAGACTTGTTAGAAAAACATCGTCTTCCTTAGAAAACATGGCCGCCAATCATGAGGAAATATTCATGGATGAAGAGGACAACCGTTCACAACAAAATGATCAAAATCAACGAAGAACCCTCAGAGACTACATGAATCCGGTAAGGACTAGTGCAACATCTTGTGTAGTTTCTCCTCCAGATTCAATTCATTTCAATTTCAAACCAAGTTTGTTGACTTCTACCCCATTTTCATGGCCTTGAAATGGAGAACCCATATTCGCACTTGAAACTCTTTGAAGAGGTATGTAGCTCCTACACTGACCCAAATTGTAGCATAAACACGATTAGATTAAAGCTTTTCCTTTTTCTTTAAAAGATAAAGCTAGAACATGGCTACAAAATTTGAGGTCGAATTCCATCAGTTCATGGGATGAGATGAAACAACAATTTTTGAAAAAATTTTTTCCTACCCATAGAACAAATTCCTTAAAAGACAAATTTCTGATTTCTCTCAAAAACAAGGGGAAACCCTTTACCAATGTTGGGATAGGTATAAGGAACTACTAATACCTATCCTTCACCAAGGGTTTGAAACTTGGAGAATAGTTGCACATTTCTATGAAGGGTTAACACCTCAAGATAGGCAAATAGTGGAATTAATGTGTAATGGAGAATTTAAAGAAAAAGACCCTGAGGAAGCACTTGACTTCCTAGATTCCTTGGCAGAAAAGGCACAAAATTGGGACACTGCTGGCACCTATGAGGTACCAAGCAAGGGCCAAACCTCGACATCCAATAGAGGTATTTACAACCTTAGGGAAGACCATGACCTTCAAGCCAAATTTGCATCCCTCGCTAGAAAAGTCGAGGCTTTAGAGATGAAAAAGAGTGGTCAATTGAATCTATTCAAGAAAATGTCTGTAACATTTGTGATGACAATGACCATTCTACTGATGATTGCCCAACTTTGCCTGCCTTTAGGAATGTCTCCATGAAGAAGCCAATGCCTTGAACACTTTCAAAAGGCCAAATCACAATCCATATTTACAAACCTACAATCCTGGTTGGAGAAATCATCCAAATTTTAGCTGGAAAAATGACAATCATGCACAATCTTCAAAAGTCCCTTTTCAAGCACAACAAAATTTTCAAAATTCTCATGATCATGCATATGCTCCTCCTCCTAGGAATGACTTTGAAGAGACATTGCATTCATTCATTACAAATCAAGAGACTTTCAATAGTAAAACTGCTCAAACATTAGCAAATTTGTCAGAAACTCTTGCAAAATTTGCATCTACATTTAGCATCCAAGAGAAGGGAAAATTTCCTTTTCAAACATTGCAAAACCCCAAAGATCAATCTAACTCAAATGCAGGAAGTTCAAGTAACCATTACTTTGACCAAGCCAAGTCAATCATGACCCTTCGCAATGGTAAGATTGTTGAAAAACACATTCCTGACCCTTGTGAGAAAGAAGAAGAATCGATCTCTAAAGGGCAGGAAGAGGTTGC
>SNVD02000154.1:0-12848 GCA_013180625.2 Boswellia sacra | reverse complement strand
TCACGTGGGAGACAAGTGTGGCGGTTTTTTCAAAACCCACCGAAAGTTTATCTCCATTTTTCATGCACACGTGGGCGACAAGTGTGGAGGTTTTGTCAAACCCCACCGAAAGCATATCTATTTTTTCAAAATCTCGGGGCGATAAATCTGCATCGAGCAACCCCCACCGAAATTATGTCCCCATGTGTCAAATTTGAGAGTTTTACGTGTGTATATATCCATGCTGCATATTTTGAAATGTCATTTCATAACCTGTCTTGCACTTGAATCGCATAATACCTAACGTGCATCATTGTCTTGCACAAGTTTAGAGCACCTTTAGAAATGGAGAAAACACCAATTCGGCGATTCCAAAATATATGCGTATTTTGTGGATCGCAATTTGGTAAAGATGGAGAGTTTACAACAGCAGCTCTTGATCTTGGTAGGACATTAGCTGCGAGGGTATTCATTTGATTTATGGAGGGGGTAGTCTTGGGTTAATGGGGTGTGTGTCGACAGCTGCATCCTTAGGAGGAAGCAAAGTTCTCGGCATTATCCCTAAACCATTGCTGTACGAGATATCGTAGGCAACACCATGGGGGAAGAGTTACAGGTTTCTAGTATGCATGAGCGTATTGCACATATGGTCATTAAATCTGATGCATTTATAGGTTTGCCCGGTGGTTATGGTACATTAGAGGAGATATTTCAAATCACCTCTTGGGCACAGCTAAACATCCATTGGAAAACCATTGGTTTGTTAAATGTCAATAATTTTTTTGATGGTTTGTTGTCTTTTCTTGATCAAGCAGTAGATAAAAACTTCATCTCACAGTCGGCGAGGCAAATCCTGGTTACAGCTTCAACTGCAGGGGAGTTAATTGACAAATTACAAGCATTCGTCTATTTGCCTGATCCAGCAATAGCTCGGATAGATTGGTTTGGAGAAGGCAATAAGAGGCGTAAACTGGATTTAACACTCCATCTGTAATCCATATCTGCTGGTTTGCTTCATTTTCGTTTGCTTTCTCCTTATTGTGTTTATTTGAGTTGAGTTTTTTTTTCAGGTTGTTTCTCTCACCCGAGGTAATATTTTCTAATCTTGGCTTTTAGAGTGGTGGCTTAAAAAGTTCAAGTTCTCTTGAAACGCATTCTGGATTTCTTTAATCCATAATGGCTGAATAAGGAGGCTAACTTCTAAACTTTTTAATCCCATTCTAACTGACTTGTTTGTGTTTGCTGATTTGTTGGACTTTATTATTTTCTGAGTAAGTTTAGTTTTATGTAAATTCGAGTTGTGTGTTTTTGTTTTTACCAGTTTCGATTCGAAAAAAAAAACATTGTGGAAAAACCTGAGAATGGCAGAATATGGAGATTTCTTAACTCTTGAAACGCATTCTCTCTCAATAAATCTGTAGTTTGTTTATTTCATGTTGTTTGAAGTGTCTTGTTTCTTGTTTTGTTCTTTCATAATAAAGGTATATAGGCTGGAAACCTTAAGTTTGCGGGCTACTGGTCCTAAGGATTGTTGAAATATAAAATCTTGACTCAGGTGTAACAACGCCACGTACCTCTTCTCTTGCATTTTATGGGCCAATGATAAGGCAATGATTGAATTGAGAATAACTCTTGGAAAATGATAAATGATGCATAGATCTGTGTGCTTGAAATGTTAATTAGCTTTTGCTTTACCTTTGATTCCTTGCACAAAATTGAGCACCGAGCCATTATCATTGAGTTATTTGTTTACTTAGAGAAAGTTTATGTAATTTAAGTGTTTCTCCAGATTTCAATGAATTCTAGAACTTGTTTGATGGTCACTCGAGGCGAACTCCTAGACTGTGCAACATTGGGGAAATGATTTAGGCCATCTTTGGACCGTTTGAGCCTTAATAGCCAACCTTGACTGAAATTGATCCCTAGTTACCCCTTTGAGCCTTTGTAAGCCTTTTTCTTTGTTAACTCACTAAAAGAATTCCTAACCTCAAATGAATTTGTTCCAAACAGTTTATCCCTTACCTATGAGCATGTAGATCATTCACAATTAAATTCTGAGCTATGTTCTGGTTTTGGGAAGTTAGAGGAGGTTGGGATGTTTCATGAGCAATGCTAGTGAGTTCTATTATGTTTGTAAAATAAAAAAGAAAAAAAAAGACAATCTGTACTTATCGTCCATGTACTTACACATTGAGGACAATGTGTTGTTTAAGTGTGGGGGAGGGGAAGTGTAATAAAATAAAAAGAAAAAAAGAAAAAAAAAGAACAAGAAAAGAGTTCTATACCCTTGGGTGTCCTTAAAAAGAATGAAACAACAAAGTGTGGGGGTGTAGTTTCTTTTGTTTTCTACAAAAAAAAGAAGAAGAAGAGAAAAAAAAAAAAAGATTGAGTGTTCTAAATAAGTTTGGGGGAGTAACCTGGTGAATTGAAAATAAGTTGTGTTATAGGGTTGAGCTCTACATAGTCTTGAATGATTTATGTGTTTGTGGGTGATTTGAGCCAAAATTATTATCCTTTATCATACCTTCACCCAAGCCAAACGTTACAAGCTTAATAAAGTCCTACTTGATCCTTGGTGTGTACAGTCTGCATTAGTGGGGAGTGACTTGAAAAGCAGGCCTATGGAGTTCATTAATATTACATAAATCTTCAATATTAAATATGATCATTTTTATGCATAAACTCATCCGGGTTACAAGTGATTAGGTGAGAATGGCTCTACACACACACTCTTAAGGAATTGAAGTGAAGCGAAACTAATTTTTGAGATAAAATTCTTGATCAAGTGCATTATTTTGAAGTTTTCCTTGGGTTATAATTAAGTACAATCTTGAAGGCCTATTTGCAAGTTGAAGCATTTGTGTGTTTTAATTTTTCTTGATTCTGTTTCGGTTTAGTTTTGTTTCGTATCGTTTTAGTTGCTCGAGGACTAGGCAAAGTCTAAGTGGGGGGAATTTGATAGCGGTCTAATTTATGTATTACTTTTATATCAATTCGTCCATGTTTCTTTGCTATATTCCTTGGTATTTTTTATGTTTTTGTGGTTTTGATGTTTGTAGGAGTTTTGGAGCAACTTGCACAAAAATGGAGTAAAACCCTTCATTTTCACCTCTGCTTGTCAGTGATCTTCTCGGATTTATTTGTATTGATATACAATGAACCCGATGACATGTTATATACCGTTGGAAAGCTCTCGACGTCTATTTTCTGGAGAAATTTACGGTTTATAAATCCATTCAGTGTACCAAAAGTTGTAATCAAAACAGTGTGAGATGTATAGAAATATAATTCCACAAGCACTGTGCATGTATAATACGGGGCACTGTAAAGCAAGTCACTGTAGCAGAGTATTTAAACATATTTTAGGGTTTTATTTCATAACTGAAGAGGGGAAGAGGAAGAACGTGGTGGAGGCTTAGCTCTTGAATTCTTTCATCTCTTGGAGTTCTTGAAGGAGAAAGGAAGCTTGGAAAGAGGAAGAACTACAATCCAAAGAGAATTACATCAAATTTGCTAAGTTTTTCCCTTCCCTTTCATTTTCTGGAATGTCTCCATGTTGTATTGTATTTACACGTTCTTAAACATGTGTAACTGAATCTGAATTGGTTGAGGGTGATTTCAAAGACCTTGATATGGTTTTTGTGAGTTGATTGTGCAAGAAGTTGTTATCCAATTCTCTAATTGAAGTTGCTTGTATTTTCCTATATCTAATGCTTATGATTGCTTGCTGATTTTATTTGGAATGGCCAACTGAATATAATCTGGTTGTTGTCTATTGCTAGATTAGAAATCTTGATCCGTAATTGTCATGAATTTCCAATCATTAGTAGCAAAATTGTGATCAGAGATTGCAATTGGAAAATACAACCTAGGTTAAATAATCTGAACTTGTGTGATTATTGTTTAGATCAACCTATCTTTCTCATCGTAATGCTTCCATTGAATTAAACTCAGAGAGCTTGTTCTAGGTTGTTTAATGGATAGAGATTAAATAAAGAGCTTGTTTTATTTAACAACAAAGTAAGGAAAGATTGGGATAACAGAGCTTGTTGTTATCTACGGTTGATAACTTCAATGCTGTATTGGATTACAATTCTATGTTAATTCACAAATTCATATCTTGTGGCAGAGAATGAACTCTTAACCATGTGTATCCCATTGATTTTTCATTCAAATTTACTTTCTGTTTTGTTATTCTTTACTTGCATTCTTATTTCATTTAGTAAAGCATTCAACAAAAATTCCCCCCTATTTAGTTTATTGTTGCTGGAAATAACAAATTCAATTAGAATCAATCCTCGTGGGAACGATATCTTACTTATCACTTTATTACTTGTGCGACTAGTATAATTGCTAGTTTCGAACGCATATTCTATCCATAAACAACAGAACAAGCTCTCTAAGTTTAATTCAATAGAAGCATTACGATGAGAAAGATAGGTTGATCTAAGCAATAATCACACAAGTTCGGATTATTTAACCTAGGTTTTATTTTCCAATTGCAATCTCTGATCACAATTTTGCTACTAATGATTGGAAATTCATGACAATTACGGATCAAGATTTCTAATCTAGCAATAGACAACAAAAGATTATATTCAGTTGGCCATTCCAAATACAATCAGTAAGCAATCATAAGCATTAGATATGGGAAAATACAAGCAACTTCAATTAGAGAATTGGATAACAATTTCTTACACAATCAACTCACAAAATCCATAGCAAGGGCTTTGAAATCACCCTCAACTAATTCAGATTTAGTTACACATATTCAATCAGAATAACAAATACAATACAGAGAAATTCCAGAATTGAAAAGGAAAGAAAGAACTTAGCAAATTCTTTGAAAATCTTCTTTGTAGATGAATCTTTCTTGGAATTGTAGATTCCTCCTCTTCAAAATCTTTCTTCTCCATTCAAGAACTCCCAAGGGATGAGAGAAATCCAGAAATGCAGCCTCCCTCCCACGTTTCCCCTCTTTCAAAGGTCTTATCGAAATAAACCCTAAAATGTGTTTAACATAATCTGCTACAGTGACTTGACTCAGTGCCCTGCTTTTTTTTTCTTGGTATTATACATCTACAGTGATTTGTGGAATTACATTTCTACACTTCTCACACTGTTTTGATTATAACTTTCGGTACACTGAATGGATTTATGAACCATAAATTTCTCTAGAAAATAGACTTAGAGAGCTTTCCAACGGTATATAACATGTTATCCGGTTCATTGTATATCAATACAATTAAATCCGAGAAGATGGTTGACTAGCAGAGGTGAAAATGAAGGGTTTAACTCCATTTTTGTGCAAGTTGCTCCAAAACTCCTACAAACATCAAAACCACACAAAAACATAAAAATACAAAGGAATATAGCAAAGAAACATAGATGAATTGATATGAAAGTAATACATAAATAGACACCTTCATTTACATCCTGGGTGGTGAAATTATCTGTATCCCATGGTGGTTTACCCTGGTGGTGAGTTGTTATCCCTTTCAAAGAGTGTTTGTTTAGGTTCCATTTTATTTGTTCCAGCCATTGGTTGAGTTGATAATCAACTTGAAGATCTTATCCTCATCTATTATAATCCAGCAGCCCGGTATCAGATTTGGTATCAGAGCCATATCTCGAAGATCCGGTATCAGATTTGAACGTGATTTGATCATTGAAGATCTCAGGCGGCAACTTCAGCAAGTCCAGAAACGTTTGATCGTTGAAGATCTTATGCAGCAGCTCCAACAACTCCAGCAACATTTAGTAATTCTGGAAAATAAAGAATTCGCAGGTGGAATGCATGGAGAAGTAGAATATCAGAGTCCTTTGGACAATTATGCTAGTAAAGATGAATCGGTGGAGAATGATGAAGTAGACCATGACTTCTTTGAGGATCATGGAAAACCACCAATATTTGATGACTTTTACGAAATTGATGAAGAGATCAAGTCAGATGCCTTGATCAATTTCGGTAATCCAGAATTTGTTGATGAAGAGGAAGTCACTTATGCAAATCGAGGTGATTCTCTCTTTATTATTCGAAGAAGTTTGAGTATTACCCAAGAATGAGAAGATGATTGGCTTCGCAGAAATATCTTCCATAGCAGATGTTCTTCTCATGACAAGGTGTGCAACTTTATTATTGATGGTTGCAGCTTTGAAAATGTGCTGTCTGCGGAGATGATTGATAAACTTGGCCTTCAGACAGAGAAGCATCATCAACCTTACAAGATTTCATGGCTTTGGAAAGATAACGAGATCAAGGTAAACAAACGCTGCCTTGTTTCATTTTCTATTGGCAAGAAGTATAAAGATGAAATATGGTGTGATGTTGTTCCTATGGATGCTTGTCATTTACTTCTTGGTAGACCATGTCAGTATGATAGGAAAGTAATGCATAATAGCTATGGGAATACTTATACATTCTTTAAAGATGGGGTCAAAGTTATTTTGGGTCCTTTGAAGTTAGAATGTGTTCCTAAACCTACTAAAGGGGAGGGAAATGCTTTGCTTACCCAAACAGCATGTAGAAGAGAGTTGGAGAAGGGAAGTGAAATTTATGTGTTCCTGTTGTTAGAAGAAAATGAAGTTAGTAATGAACCACCTCAGAAGATGAAATATCTTCCTGAAGAATACCATGATGTTATACCAAATGATATACCACCAGGCCTTCCTCCAATGAGAGACATACATCATTGTATTGATCTTGTTCCAGGTGCTGTTATTAGCCAAGAACGCAGACCAATTGCTTTCTTTAGTGAAAAATTGAATGCATCTTGCAAAAAGTACTCAACTTATGACAAAGAGTTGTTTGCTATTTGTCGAGCTTTGAAGCATTGGAGTCAGTATCTCTTGCCAAAACAATTCGTTCTATATTCCGACCATGAAGTTTTAAAGTTCATCAACAGCCAACAGAAGCTTAATGTTCGACATGCCAGATGGGATGGTTATCAAGGCAAACCAATTGTGTATTCCTCAATGTTCCTTGAGAGAATTAATCATTAATGAAGCACATGGCAGTGGCATTAGCGGTCATTTTGGGAGAGACAAAACTCTTGCTATTGTGAAGGAAAACTTCTATTGGCCGAAGATGGAAAGGGATGTGATGAAGCACGTGAAGAGTTGTACAATTTGTCACGTGGCAAAAAGTCATGGGCAGAACACTGGTTTGTACACTCCATTACCTGTTCCTGATGATCTATGGGAAGATGTTAGCTTGGATTTTGTGGTGGGATTGCCTAGAACACAGCGAAACAAAGATTCAATCATGGTGGTGGTTGACCGATTTTCTAAAATGGCTCATTTTGTCCCCTGTAACACGACAAATGATGCGACTCACGTGGCCGATTTGTACTTCAAGGAGATTGTGAAATTGCATGGCATTCCCAAGGCCATAGTCTCAGATCGTGATCCAAAGTTCTTATCTCATTTTTGGCGTACACTTTGGAGAAAGCTGGGGACTACACTTACCTTTAGTTCATCTCATCATCCTCAAACAGATGGACAAACTGAAGTTATCAATAGAAGCTTAGGAAATCTTCTGAGAAGTTATGTTGGTAAGAATTTATGGCAATGGGATCTTGTTTTACCCTAAGTTGAGTTTGCTTGCAACAGATCATCAAGTCAAACCACTGGTCATAGTCCTTTTGAGGTTGTTTATGGCAAGAATCCAATAAGTCCTTTGGATTTAGCTCCTATTCCTTCCAAAACTCAATTTAGCAATGATGCAGAGGAGAGGGCTAAGAACATCAAGAAGCTGTATGAACAAGTTCGAGAGAAGATTTTGAAGCAAAATGAGAAGTATAAAGCTATAGCAAAAAAACATCGGAAGTATGCTGAGTTCAAAGAAGGAGATCTAGTGTGGATACACCTTAGAAAAGAAAGGTTTCCCTCCAGGCAAATATGCCAAGTTGAAGCCTAGAGCTGATGGACCATTCAAAGTCTTACAACGCATTGGAGAGAATGCTTACAAAGTTGCGCTACCTGAGCATTACGGTGTTTCCAACACATTCAATGTCTCTGACCTTAGTCCTTATCTTGGTGAAAACAACAACCAAGACTCGAGGTCGAGTCTTTCTCAACCAGGGGAGCTTGACACAGGAGTGTTGCAATCCATGGGATTCATGATAGATCATCAAGGGGTGCAAATTGTTACAATGGTTAGGAGTGCACATGAACCAGAATGAGGGATAATTTCGTAAAAGAACTGGTATTGCTGTGCAGAGATTTAAATGTCAAGATTTGTGGCTATAAGAGATCTTGAAGTCAGCTTTCTAACACATTTGTCAATGTGTCATTTGGAGTTGTCTGCAGGAATCTATGACTATCTCTTCACAGCTGGTTCATAGTTAATGGTGCATAAAAGTCTACTCTAGAATTTGAATTTGATTGCTTAGTTGGTTGGAATTTGAATTTTTAGCTTAGTTGGTTGTGCTTTTATTACCTAATATGTTTACTTATGAGTCTTAGTCAATAATTGAGTTGTCAATGTATTAGTTGAGCTGTAATTGTTGAACACATCTAATACTGTCTCTTACCTATGCTTGGAGGGTTGTTCTAAGTTATTTAAGTTCTAAAGTTGTGTATTCAAGGGAGTGAAGTTTTGAATTCGAAATTGAGTGAAATTTCAGTGTTTATACTGATTTCTCCTTAACTCTGTATCTCTTGGTGGATTCCATAGAGTGGTGAGTTAGTTTAAGCCCTGTATCCTTGGTTTACATCCTTGGGTGGGGAATTATCTGTATCCCATTGGTGTTTACTTTGGTGGTGAGCTTGTTATCCCTTTCAAAGAGGTTGTTAGTCCATTATTTGTTCCAGCCATTGGTTGATTTGATAATCACACTGAAGGATTTCACTCTCCTCATCTATTATAAATCTAGCAGCCGTATCAGATTTGGTTAATCAGAGCATATCTCGAAGATCCGTATCAGATTCAGAAACACACCTTCTTATCACTTGATCAGAACAATGTTCCATAAGTATGGATCATCCCATATGTAATATTTGGCAATGTTTTTGATCTTGTCTCTTTGAGCTCGAGTCAAGTCATATGATAGCTTCTTGGTAACTAAGTAATTAACAATATCTGCATACCAAGGGGCTGCCACATGTAGAGACAGTAATTGTTCATCCGGAAAACTTTCTTGTAATGGCAGTACATCCTCGTCATGGACAATGCGACTAAGATGGTCTGCAACTAAGTTTTCACTTCCCTTCTTATCTTTGATCTCCAAGTCAAAATTCCTGTAAAAGGAGTATCCACCTGATAAGCCTTGGTTTTGCATCTTTCTTTGTGAGCAAGTACCTCAAAGCTGCATGATCGGAATAAACGGTTACTTTAGTACCAATCAAATAAGATCGAAACTTTTCTAAAGCAAAAATAACCGCTAGCAGCTCTTTCTCAGTGGTAGAATAATTAAGTTGAGCATCGTTTAAAGTCCGAGATGCGTAATAAATGGCATGTGAAATTCTGCCAATTCGTTGACCCAAAACGGCACCCACAGTATAATCACTCGCATCACACATGATCTCGAATGGATGATTCCAATTTGGAGATTGGATTATTGGAGCTGAAGTCAAGAGTTCCTTCAGTTTCTCAAACGCCTCTTTGCATTTCTCATCAAATTCAAAGGCCACATCATTCTGCAATAATCTGCATAAAGGCATTGCTATCTTCGAGAAATCTTTGATGAATCGACGATAGAAACCTGCATGACCGAGAAACGAACGAATATCCGGCATACTTGTGGGAAGGGGTAAGGAACATATAAGATCTATCTTGGATTTATCAACTTCTATACCCTTAGCAGAAATAACATGTCCCAAAACTATACCCTGATCTACCATAAAATGACATTTTTCCCAATTTAGAACAAGGTTAGTTTCTGTCTCTTATACACATCTAGATGTGTATAAGAGACAGGTCTAAGTGTGGGGGAATTTGATAGGTGTCTATTTATGTATTAATTTTATATCAATTCGTCCATGTTTCTTTGCTATATTCCTTGGTATTTTTATGTTTTTGTGTGGTTTTGATGTTTGTAGGAGTTTTGGAGCAACTTGCACAAAAATGGAGTAAAACCCTTCATTTTCACCTCTGATAGTCAGTGATCTTCTCGGATTTAATTGTATTGATATACAATGAACCCGACGACATATTATATACCGTTGGAAAGTTCTCGAAGTCTATTTTCTGGAGAAATTTAGGGTTTATAAATCCATTCAGTGTACCAAAAGTTCTAATTAAAACAGTGTGAGATGTATATAAATATAATTCCACAAGTCACTGTAGCATGTATAATACGGGGCACTGTAGCAATTCACTGTAGCAGAGTATTTAAACACATTTTAGGGTTTTATTTTGATAACTTGAAGAGGGGAGAACGTGGTGGAGGCTGCAGCTCTGGAATTCTTTCATTTCTTGGAGTTCTTGAAGGAGAAAGGAAGCTTGGAAAGAGGAAGAACTACAATCCAAAGAGAATTACATCAAATTTGCTAAGTTTTTCACTTCCCTTTCATTTTCTGGAATGTCTCCATGTTGTATTGTATTTACCACGTTCTTAAACATGTGTAACTGAATCTGAATTGGTTGAGGGTGATTTCAAAGCCCCTGATATAGTTTTTGTGAGTTAATTGTGCAAGAAGTTGTTATCCAATTCTCTAATTGAAGTTGCTTGTATTTTCCCATATCTAATGCTTATGATTGCTTGCTGATTGTATTTGGGCTGGCCAACTGAAGATAATCTGGTTGTTATCTATTACTAGACTAGAAATCTTGATCCGTAATTGTCTTGAATTTCTAATCATTAGTAGCAAAATTGTGATCAGAGATTGCAATTGGAGAATACAACCGAAGTTAAATAATCCGAGCTTGTGTGTTTATTACTTAGATCAACCTATCTTTCTTATCATAATGCATCCATTGAATTAAACTCAGAGAGCTTGTTCTAGGTTGTTTAAGGGATAGAGATTAAATAAAGAGCTTGTTTTATTTAACAACAAAGTAAGGAAAGATTGGGGTAATAGAGCTTGTTATTATCTACGGTTGATAACTTCAATGCTGTAATTAGATGACAATTCTACAATTAAGTCGCAAATCCATATCTTGTGGTAGAGAAGGATCCCTTAACCAGCTTTCTCCCATTGATTTTTCATTCAAATTTACTTTCTATTTTGTTATTCTTTACTTGCATTCATATTTCATTTAGTAAAGCATTCAACAAAAATCCCCCCTGTTTAGTTTATTGTTGCTGGAAATAACAAATTCAATTAGAATCAATCCGCGTGGGAACGATATCTTACTTATCACTTTATTACTTGTGCGACTAGTATACTTGCTAGTTTCGAACGCATCAAGTTTTTGGCGCCGTGGGCGGGGATTGATTTTCTAATCGATTTGTTATTTTGTTTTCATTGTTGATTCGTATTTGTTTGTTTTTCTTTTCTGATTGTTTGTGTTTGGGCAACATGGCAGTAAATTTCCAACAATTCAGGAGCCAATTTGAGCCACAAGTACCATGGAGAGTAAATGAGGTAAGCACTCCGAACATTGAACAACAACTTTCTGAGCTAACCTCTTTTGTGGAAAACATGGCTGTAGGAGATATGCAAAAATCTTATGAATGTGGGGTATATTCTACGATGGAGCATCCAATCGACATGTATCCAACTTTACAAGAAGAATATATGGAACAAGCCAATGCCATTGGTGGATTTCCAGGACAAACGAGGCAATGGTATGATCCTTTCTCTAGCACTTACAATGCTGGATGGGAAGATCACCCTAATTTCAGTTATTGGAATTATCAACCAATCGTCCCAAATGCCATACCAAATCGGCCACAAGGTTTTAATCAACCTAGAGTGCAGCAACCATTTCAAATGCAACCAACACCAATGCCACAACCAGCACCACAACCAGCTCCAGAAAACTCAGGTATGTCACTCCAGGATATTGTTAATGCACTTGCCACTAACACAATGCAATTCCAGCAGGAAACTGGGGTAAGTATCCAAAACTTGGCAAATCAAATGGGACAATTGGCTACTAGCATGAGCAAATTCGAGGGCCAAGACTCAGAAAAATTATCTTCCCAAACAGTGATCAATCCAAGCGAGACCGCTAGTGCGATAACTTCGCAAAGTGGAGAGCAATTAGATGTCTTGGCAGGAAAATCACAAACTGATGAAGGAGATGACACCACATCCACCATGAACAAAACATTGAATTCTCAGGTAAATCCTATAACTCCCATTCCTTCATATGTTACTCCTCCACTTTATCCTAGTAGATTTGCAAAATCGATGAAGGAGGAACAAGAACAGAAAAGTCCTGGAGACTTTTCACAAAATCGAGGTAAATATACCAAATCTGGATTCTATCGAGCAAGTACCTCATTATACAAAGCGTCTCAAGGAGTTATGCACCAATAAGAGAAATTTAAAAGGGAATGAGAAAGTAAGTGTGGGGGGAAATGTTTCAGCTGTATTGCAAAGAAAAATTCCTCCGAAATGCAAAGATCCTGGTACGTTCACCATTCCATGCATCATTGGTAAAACCAAGTTTGAAAGAGCTATGTTAGATTTAGAAGCATCTATTAATGTCATGCCATATTCTATTTATGCTTTTTTAAATCTTGGACCTTTTGCGAAAACTAGTATTACCATTCAACTTGCTGATCATTTTAATGCATATCCCAAAAGAGTTGTGGAAGATGTGCTTGTGCAGGTGAATCAATTGGTTTTCCCAACAAACTTCTATGTCCTTGAAATTGAGGATGAGACCTCTCCTAATCCAACTCCGATTCTGTTAGGGAGACCATTCTCGAAAACTGTTAGAACCAAGACTGATGTTCATGATAGCACTCTTATCA
>SNVD02000151.1:0-13006 GCA_013180625.2 Boswellia sacra | reverse complement strand
ACCTAGAACTCCACAACAAAATGGTGTTGTTGAGAGGAAAAATATGACTATCCAAGAAATGGCTAGGACCATGTTACTTGAAAATTATTTGCCAAAATATTTTTGGGCCGAAGCCGTTAATATCGCATGCTTTATAATCAATAGAGTCTATATTAGAGCTTTAATAAAGAAAACTCCTTATGAACTTTGGAAAGGAAGAAAACCCAACATTGGATTTTTTAAAGTTTTTGGATGTAAATGTTTATTTTAAACACCAAGGATAACCTTGGAAAATTTGATGCAAAAGCCGATGTTAGAATTTTTGTTGGCTACTCCAACCATAGTAAAGCATATAGAGTTTTTAGCAAAAAGCTCTTACTATTGAAGAATCTATGCATGTTGAATTTGATGAAACTAATGTTTTTTCTTCAAAGAATTTGGATGATAATATTGTTGAGGTAGAAAGGCAAATCAAGGAATCAAGGCTTAATGAAAAGAGCCAAGATGAATTACAACTTCAACAAGAAAAGCTTGAGGAAGTAAACGATTCTTTCCAAGAATTACCAAAGGAATGAAGGTACGCAAAAGCTCACCCTAAAAATCTCATTATCGGTAAACCATCACAAGGTATGAGAAATAGATCTTCTTTTAGGAACTTTTGTAATTATTTTGCATTTGTCTCTCAATATGAACCAAAATCTTTTAAAGAAGCCAAAAGTGAGAAAAGTTGGATTTTGGCTATGCAAGAAGAATTGAACCAATTTGAGAGAAATCAAGTTTGGGAATTAGTCCCTAGACCTAAATATGACTAAACCCCTTAGTCAAGATATATTTTGCATAATTAGAAGAGAATTAGGTATGTTGGATATGTCTTAATTTTGCTTTTATATGATAATTTTGAATGGTAGCATATGTTAAGGGGGAGAATATATTTAGGGGAAGTCGTTAATTTGATTACATCTTTTTGATGATAACAAAAGGGGGAGAAATAGTTGGATTGCTTATATTCATAACAAGTGCCATTTTTTTTTTTGTTTATTCTTGATTTTATTTTCATTCTTTATTTTAAATATTATTTGAAAGCAATCAATGGTTTGTCATCATCAAAAAGGGGGAGATTGTTAGCCTAAGGCTACATGATAATTTTGATGATAACAATACACATTGATTAATTGAGATTTACTAACATGTTTATTTATGTGCAAGAGTAAGATCATTGAAATTATTTTAAAATCAAGAAGAGGCTTATTAAAATGAAGTGTTGAAGCTAAGGAGAAGACTACATGTTAAAGGCACCAAAGTTTAAGAACAAGGATTGACTCAAGGAATGTGACACATGAGTAATGTTCAATCAATTGGTCATATATATCTCAACAAATATACAAATGACGTGATTCTTGAGCCTTTGGAAAGCTTACTCAATTTATAACATTTCATATGTTTTAATGAAATTCAAATTTCAAGTGCAAAGTTGCCCAAATCATCATGCAAGTTGAAAGACAAATGGAAGCAGCTGACATGAGCACCGAATACTCCTTTGGACATATCTTGAGCTAGAAAAATCAAAATGATTTGATTCTTGCGGCATTGGAAAGATGACTTAATGAATAACATTTCATATGTTTTGAAAAAATTAAAATTTCAAGCAGAAGGCTGACATAATTGACATGCAATTCGGTGGACTGACACAAAGAAGAAAAATCAACTCACATGATCACCAAATGGTGTTTTGGCCATATCTTAAGATAGAGATATCCAAATGCTTTGATTCTTAATGTTTTGGAAAGATTATTCAAATATGTAGATCTTTCATGTTTTCAAGAAATTCAAATTTCAAACGGAAAGCTGACAGAATTATCATTCAATTTGGTGGACTGACACAAGAAAGAAAAATCAAGTTACATGAGCACCAAATGGTGTTTTGGCCATATCTTGAGATACAGATATCCAAATGACTTGATTCTTGATGCGTTGGAAAGCTTATTCAAACAACAAAATCTTTTATGTTTTTCAGATTCTCAAATTTCAAAGGGAACATTGACAAAAATGGCAGAAAAGATTACGGTTTTTATGGTGGGCAGAAAATTTGGAGATGGTGTCTTCACTTGATTAAGTTCATCTCATTTGCCTATAAAAAGAGCCATTCTCCCATGCATTCAACAAGAGCAAGAGAAGCATCTATCAAGTAAAAAACAAGAAAAATATCAAGTCTAGAGAGCTTTTATATTCTTTATCTACTCTTTGAAGAGAGTTGTACTTTTATTGTAAAAATTATCCTTGTTCTTGTATTGTGGTAAGAGTAAGATATTCTTATAAAGGATAATAGTTATCCTTGAGAGAACTCTTGTTGTGTGTTAGCAAGAGTTGAAGGAAGTTGCCTTGGTGGGGTTGTTCATCAAGAAGAACTCTTGGTGTGGTGTTATCAAGAGTTGAAGGAAGTTGCCTTGGTGAGGTTGTTCATCAAGAAGAACTCTTGGTGTGGTGTTATCAAGAGTTGAAGGAAAAAGTCTTAGTGAGGTTGTTCATCAAGCAAGTTGTAAAGATTTTTACAACTTAATGGAAAGCTTAGCTCGTGGAGCTAGGAGCCCGTGGACGTAGGCAAGGTTTGCCGAACCACGTAAATTGAGTTTGCACTCTCTCTATCCCTTTCCTCTTTACATTTACTTGCATTTGTGATTGTTCATCATTATTATTCTTTTGATTGCATCTTTGATAAATTCTAATGTCATCTTCTTCACCTTTATTTTCAAAGAAAGAGTGAACTAATTTTGATCTTTCAAGAAAAGTTTTCTAAATCCGTTTTGATAAATAAAAACCCAATTCACCCCCCCTCTTGGGTTGCCATACCTGGGTCAACATAGTATAGCTTAATAAAATTAAACCCGATTCGACCCGACCCGATCGGGTTTGTCGGGTTTTTCTCGGGTCGGTATTGAATAGTAACCCGAATCGGGTTAAAATTATCGGGTTTAAACAGTATCGGGTCTTGATTGGGTTTGGAAAAACCCGACCCGACCCGACCCGTGAACACCCCTAGTGAAAATGATGTAATGTAGTGGTTATGTATGTCATGCAACATATGAAATGGATAGCAATGAAACTCAATAAAATAAAATAAGTTAATATTTCAAGAGTAAACATATATTTCATTGCAGTTTTAAATATCAGGACTACAATTTCTTTTTTCTGTGGCTAAGTAGAGGACTACAATGTCCTATACAAAAAAATCAGCAATCTAAAGGACTATACAAGTTCCTTTACAAAAAAACAACAACCTAAAGGACTATACAAGTTCCTTTACAAAAAAAGCAGTTCATTTACATACTAACATTTTGAAGGTTGCATTGATATTGTATAACATAAATACTTACATAGAAACTGATCAGCTTACATAGATTGCTATTCCAAAAGCTTTCAAGCTAAGAATCATTGTCATTGCTCTCTTCCAGTCAATAACCTACTCACTGCAAATATTATATAGATTTAAAAAACATTCAACAGAATAAAATTGTGCAACAGAACAAGATATGTTTATTACCTCTTCTTTTCCCTTTGGTAGTTCCTCTCCCAATGGTAGTTGAAGTTTGAGTTTGTTAAGAGGAGGGAGGTGCTGAGTCTCCAACATTTTGTGAGGCTGGACCATGGTGGGATGATGTTGCTTGAGGCAGTGGTGCAGGTTGTTGGGAAGAAGGCCCTACAGTGGAGTTCTTTGTTGACCCAGGTATGGCAACCCAAGAGGGGGGGTGAATTGAGTTTTTATTTATCAAAACGGATTTAGAAAACTTTTCTTTGAAGATCAAAATTATTTAACTCTTTCTTTGAGAATAAAGGTGAAGAAGATGAAATTAGAATTTATCAAAGATGCAATCAAAAGAATAATAATGATGAACAATCACAAGTGCAAGTAAATGTAAAGAGGAAAGGGATAGAGAGAGTGCAAACTCAATTTACGTGGTTCGGCAAACCTTGCCTACGTCCACGGGCTCCTAGCTCCACGAGCTAAGCTTTCCACTAAGTTGTAGAATCTTTACAACTTGCTTGATGAACAACCTCACCAAGACTTTTTCTTCCAACTCTTGATAACACCACACCAAGAGTTCTTCTTGATGAACAACCTCACCAAGGCAACTTCCTTCAACTCTTGATAACACCACACCAAGAGTTCTTCTTGATGAACAACCTCACCAAGGCAACTTTCTTCAACTCTTGATAACACCACACCAAGAGTTCTTCTTGATGAACAACCTCACCAAGGCAACTTCCTTCAACTCTTGATAACACACAACAAGAGTTCCCTCAAGGATAACTATTATCCTTTACAATAATATCTCACTCTCACCACAATACAAGAACAAAGATACTTTTTACAACAAAAGTATAACTCTCTTCAAAGAGTAGATAAATAATATAAAAGCTCTCTAGACTTGATATTTCTCTTGCTTTTTGCTTGATAAAATGCTTCTCTTACCCTACTTGAATGCATGGGAGAATGGCTCCTTTTATAGGCAAATGAGATGAACTTAATCAAGTGAAGACATCAACTCCAAATTTTCTGCCCACTATAAAAACCGTAATTTTGTCTGCCATTTTTGTCAATGTTCTGTTTGAAATTTGAAAATCTGAAAAACATAAAAGATTTTCACATTTGAATACGCTTTCCAACGCATCAAGAATCAAGTCATTTGGATATCTGTAGCTCAAGATATGGCCAAAACACCATTCGGTGCTCATGTGACTTGATTTTTCTTTCTTGTGTCAGTTCACCAAATTGAATGATAATTCTGTCAGCATTCCGTTTGAAATTTGAATTTCTTCAAAACATAAAAGATCTGCATATTTGAATAAGCTTTCCAAAACATTAATAATCAAAGAATTTGGATATCTCTATCTTAAGATATGGCTAAAACATCATTCAGTGCTCATGTGATTTGATTTTTCTTCTCTGTGTCAGTCCATCGAATTGCATGTCAATTATGCCAGCCTTCTGTTTGAAATTTTAATTTTTTAAAAACATATGAAATGTTCATCATTAAGTCATCTTTCCAATGCCGTAAGAATCAAGTCATTTTGATTTTTCTAGCTCAAGATATGTCCAAAGGAGTATTTGGTGCTCATGTCAGCTGCTTCTATTTGTCTTTCAACTTGCATGATGATTTGGACAACCTTGCACTTGAAATTTGAATTTCATTAAAACATATGAAATGTTATAAATTGAGTAACTTTCCAAAGGCTCAAGAATCACGTCATTTGGATATTTGTAGAGATATATATGACCAATTGATTGAACATTGCTCATGTGTCACATTCCTTGAGTCAATCCTTGGTCTTAAACTTTGGTGCCTTTAACATGTAGTCTTCTCCTTAGCTTCAACACTTCATTTTAATAAGCCTCCTCTTGATTTTACAAATATTTCATTGAATCTTATTCTTGCACATAAATAAACATATTAGTAACACCTTATGAATCAATGTGTATTGTTATCATTAAAATTATCATGTAGCCTTAGGGTTAACAATCTCCCCCTTTTTGATGATGACAAACCATTGATTGCTTTAAAATATAATCAAGAATGAAAATAAAATCAATAATAAGCAAAAAGAATTGCACTTGTTATCAATAATAAGCAAAAAGAATGGCACTTGTTATGAATATAAGCAATCCAACTCAACTATTTCTCCCCCTTTTGTTATCATAAAAAAGATGTAATCAAATTAACTACTCCCCCTAAATATATTCTCCCCCTTAACATATGCTACCATTCAAAGATTATCATATTAAAGCAAAATTAAGACATATCTAACATGCTTAATTCTCTTCTAATTATACAAAATCTATCTTGACTAAGGGGTTTAGTAAATATATCGGCTAATTGTTTATCGGTGGGAACAAATTCTAACGAAATATTTCCTTTTTGCACATGATCTTTAATAAAATGATGTCTAATCTCTATATGCTTAGTCCTAGAGTGTTGTATGGGATTTTTTGAAATGTTGATGGCACTTGTATTATCACATTTGATGGGAATATGATCAAATACCACACCATAATCTTTTAAAATTTTTTTCATCCAAAGAGATTGTGCACAACAACTTCCTACTGCAATATACTCGGCTTCCGCGGTTGATAAGGCAACAGAATTTTGTTTTATACTAAACCATGATACTAATGCATGTCCTAGAAAATGGCAAGAGCCACTAGTGCTCTTTCTATCAAGAAGACTTCCAGCAAAGTCCGCATCGGAAGAACTAATTAGATCAAAATTAGCACAACTAGGGATACCAAAGAACTAGGATTTATGGTTCCAAGAAGAATTCAAATATTCCTTTTGACAGCCCTTAAGGTGAGATTCTTTTGGACAAGACTGAAATCTAGCACACATACACACACTAAACATAATATCAGGTCTACTAGCAGTTTAATACAAAAGAGAGCCAATCATACCTCGATATTTTGTTACCTCAACATCTTTTCCTTTCTCATCTTTGTCAAGGTTGGTTAATGTACCCATAGGTGTGTTATATGTCCTTGAATTATCCATGCCAAACTTCTTGAGAAGATCTCTTGTGTATTTTGCTTGATTAATGAAGATCCAATCTATTGATTGCTTGATTTGAAGTCCAAGGAAGAAATTTAATTCTCCCATTAAGCTCATTTCAAATTCTGGTTGCATACACTTGGAAAATTCTTCACACATAGAAATATTAGTAGCACCAAATATAATATCATCAACATAGATTTGAACAATTAATAAATCATCATTTTTTTGTTTTAACAAAAAGAGTAGTATCAACTTTTTTTATTTCGAAACCATTATCAATGAGAAAATTGCTCAATCTATCATAACTTTTTTCATTTCAAAACCATTATCAATAAGAAATTTGCTCAATCTATCATACCATGCTCTTGGTGCTTTTTTCAAGCCATAAAGTGCCTTTTTGAGTTTGAAAACATGGTTTGGAAAATCATGATTTTGAAAACCAAGAGGTTGCTCTACATATACTTCCTCGATAATGTAACCATTTAAAAATGCACTTTTGACATCCATTTGATATATGTAAAATTTTTATAACATGCAAATGCACACAACATTCTAATTGATTCTAATCTAGCAACCGGTGCAAAGGTTTCCTCATAATCAATACCTTCTTCTTGATTCTATCCTTGAGCAACAAGTCTAGCTTTGTTTCTAATAATGGTGCCATTTTCATCTACTTTATTTCTAAAAATCCATTTAGTGCCTATAATAGAATAATTTTTAGGTCTAGGGACTAATTCCCGAACTTGATTTCTCTCAAATTGATTCAATTCTTCTTGCATAGCTAAAATCCAACTTTCGTCATTTTCGGCTTCTTTAAAAGATTTTGGTTCAAATTGAGAGACAAAAGCAAAATGATTACAACAGTTCTTAAAAGAAGATCTAGTTTTCATACCTTGTGATGGTTCACCAATAATGAGATCTTTAGGGTGAGCTTTTGCATACCTCCATTCCTTTGGTAATTCTTGGGAAGAATCATTTACTTCCTCAACCTTTTCTTGTTGAAGTTGTAATTCATCTTGGCTCTTTTCATCAAGCCTTGATTCCTTGATTTGCCTTTCTACGTCAACAATATCATCATCTAAATTCTTTGAAGAAATAACATTAGTTTCATCAAATTTAACATGCATAGATTCTTCAATAGTAAGAGTCTTTTTGTTAAAAACTCTATATGCGTTACTATGGTTGGAGTAGCCAACAAAAATTCCAACATCGGCTTTTGCATCAAATTTTCCAAGGTTATCCTTGGTGTTTAAAATAAAACACTTACATCAAAAAACTTTAAAAAATCCAATGTTGGGTTTTCTTCCTTTCCAAAGTTCATAAGGAGTTTTCTTTATTAAAGCGCTAATATGGACTCTATTGATTATAAAGCATGCGGTATTAACGGCTTCGGCCCAAAAATATTTTAGCAAATTATTTTCAAGTAACATGGTCCTAGCCATTTCTTGGATAGTCCTATTTTTTCTTTCAACAACACCATTTTGTTGTGGAGTTCTAGGTGCAAAAAAATTATGTTCAAATCCATTTTCATCACAAAGATTTTCAAATGCAACATTGTCTACTTCACCACCATGATCACTCCTAATGGACACAATAGAATACCCTTTTCGATTTTGGACTCTTTTTGCAAATTTTGAAAAAGCTTGTATGGCCTCATTTTTAGTTTTCAAGAATAATACCCAAGTGAATCTTGAATAATCATCCACAATAACAAAACCATAATACTTTCCACCAAGGCTTTGAGTTCTTGATGGTCCAAATAAATCCAAATGAAGTAATTGTAGAGTTTTATTTGTTGAAATAAATTTCTTTTGTTTAAAAGAAGTTCTCACTTGTTTTCCAAATTGACCAGCATCACAAATCTTATTCTTTTCAAATTTTATTTTTGGAAGACCATCAACTAAATCATTTTTAGAAATTTTTGAAGTTGTGTCCATGCTAGCATGACCTAATCTTCTATGCCATAACCAAGCATCATGACTAACAACGAAACACTTTTCTACATAATCATTAACATCAATATCAATTGTATAAATATAACCACATCTATTACCAATAAATAATGTCTTATTGTTACTAACTCCTTAATCACACATCTATTAGGGGCTCAAAAGTAACATATCCCTTATCACACAATTAACTAATGCTAATCAAATCATGTTTTAAACCATGAACAAGCAAAACATCTTCAATAATAGGTGAAGAAGGATTACCAATATCACTATGTCTGATTACCCTTCCTTTGCCATTATCACCGAAGGTCACATATCCTCCTTTCTTCATGATTAATCTTGAGAACTTGGAGGCATCTCCGGTCATATGCCTTGAGCATCCACTATCTAAGTACCACTTGTGTTTGCCACTTTGTCTCTACAATCAACATTCAAGGAGTAACTTTTGGTACCCAAAAGTTCTTGGGTCCTTGGGGGTTAGTTATGGTACTTTTTGGAACCCATATTTGTTTCAAATTAGGATTTCTCTTAATATAGCAAAAATTCACTTTGTGTCCTTTTCTTCCACAATAAGTACATGAATGATTAGGATTATTCCTAGAAGATGCATGAACAAAATAGTTTTTAAAGTACTTTTGATTTTTATGACTTTTATATCCTAACCCTCTTTTATCAAAAACACACCTTTGGTTTTGTAACATAGAATTCAATTTTTTTGTGCTTTTTGTAAAACTATCAACAATATTTCTTAAGTCATTATTTTCCTTTTTCAAAATAACATTTTTTTTCTCTAATTTATCAAAATCCTTTTGTTTTAAAATCTCATTTTCAGTTTTTAAAAAATGTATTTGACTTTCCAAACTTTCAAAATCATTTTGCTTTAAAATTTCATTTTCATTTTCTAAAGCTTCATTTATTTCCACCAATTCTTCTAATTGAGATAACATGATATTTGACTTCTTTTTGAAAGCATTGATTTTTGAATTTTGCTTATCAACTTGCACATGTAAATTTTGGAATGCTTCAAGTAATTCTCATATGAAAGTTTAGGATCATAGTTTAGAACACTTACCTCATCTTCACTTAAAGCCATGAAGCACATGTTTGCCACTTCGCAATCTTCTTCGTCATTCTCCTTCAAGATGATTTCATGAGTTATGAGAGAACCCATAATGTCTCTTCTAATGGTAGTTTGGTGAGGTCCTTTGCTTCTTGAATTGCCGTCACCTTTGGTTCCCAAGATTTTGGTAGACACCTAAGAATCTTTCTCACCATCTCAACATTAGAATAAGATTTACCAAGAGATTTCAAACTATTAATAATATCCGTAAATCTAGTAAACTTTTCAGAAATTGATTCATCCGATTTTATCTTAAAAAGCTCATAAATATGAACTAGCATACTAATTTTGGATTCTTTAACTTGACTAATTCCTTCATGGGTTACTTCAAGTGTGTGCCATATTTCTTGTGTCGTAGAACAAGTAGATATTCTATTAAACTCATTTCTATCTAGAGCACAATATAACATATTTATAGCTTTAGCATTCAAACTCAATTTCTTTTTATCATCTTCACTAAACTCTTTAGGTTTTTTAAGCATGCATTCCCCATTTTCAATTTTGGTAGGAATAAAAGGTCCTTTCAAAACAATAGACCACAAATCATAATCAAAAGATTTCAAGAAAATACTCATTCTAGTTTTCCAATAAGAGTAATCACTTCCATAAAAAAATGGAGGTCTAGAGATAGAAAGTCCCTCAACATATGAAGTTGAATTAAAAGTTGCCATAGCTCAAAAAATCGGTTAAGATTTGAAAAAATTGAGCAACCTTGCTCTGATACCACTTGTTGACCCAGGTATGGCAACCCAAGAGGGGGGGTGAATTGGGTTTTTATTTATCAAAACGGATTTAGAAAACTTTTCTTGAAATATCAAAATTAGTTCACTCTTTCTTTGAAAATAAAGGTGAAGAAGATGAAATTAGAATTTATCAAAGATGCAATCAAAAGAATACTAATGATGAACAATCACAAGTGCAAGTAAATGTAAAGAGGAAAGGGATAGAGAGAGTGCAAACTCAATTTACGTGGTTCGGCAAACCTTGCCTACGTCCACGGGCTCCTAGCTCCACGAGCTAAGCTTTCCACTAAGTTTTAGAATCTTTACAACTTGCTTGATGAACAAACTCACCAAGACTTTTTCTTCCAACTCTTGATAACACCACACCAAGAGTTCTTCTTGATGAAAAACCTCACCAAGGCAACTTCCTTCAACTCTTGATAACACCACACCAAGAGTTCTTCTTGATGAACAACCTCACCAAGGTAACTTTCCTCAACTCCTGATAACACCACACCAAGAGTTCTTCTTGATGAACAACCTCACCAAGGCAACTTCCTTCAACTCTTTATAACACACAACAAGAGTTCTCTCAAGGATAACTATTATCCTTTACAATAATATCTCACTCTCACCACAATACAAGAACAAAGATACTTTTTACAACAAAAGTATAACTCTCTTCAAAGAGTAGATAAATAATATAAAAGCTCTCTAGACTTGATATTTCTCTTGCTTTTTGCTTGATAAAATGCTTCTCTTACCCTACTTGAATGCATGGGAGAATGGCTCCTTTTATAGGCAAATGAGATGAACTTAATCAAGTGAAGACACCGACTCCAAATTTTCTGCCCACCATAAAACCCGTAATTTTGTCTGTCATTTTTGTCAATGTTCTGTTTGAAATTTGAAAATCTGAAAAACATAGAAGATTTGTACATTTGAATACGCTTTCCAACGCATCAAGAATCAAGTCATTTGGATATCTGTAGCTCAAGATATGGCCAAAACACCATTCGGTGCTCATGTGACTTGATTTTTCTTTCTTGTGTCAGTCCACCAAATTGAATGATAATTCTGTCAGCCTTCCGTTTGAAATTTAATTTCTTCAAAACATAAAAGATCTGCATATTTGAATAAGCTTTCTAAAACATTAATAATCAAAATATTTGGATATCTCTATCTTAAGATATGGCCAAAACACCATTCGGTGCTCATGTGAGTTGATTTTTCTTCTTTGTGTCAGTCCACCGAATTGCATGTCAATTATGTCAGCCTTCTGTTTGAAATTTGAATTTTTTCAAAACATATGAAATGTTCATCATTAAGTCATCTTTCCAATGCCGCAAGAATCAAGTCATTTTGATTTTTCTAGCTCAAGATATGTCCAAAGGAGTATTCGGTGCTCATGTCAGCTACTTCCATTTGTCTTTCAACTTTCATGATGATTTGGACAACCTTGCACTTGAAATTTGAATTTCATTAAAACATATGAAATGTTATAAATTGAGTAAGCTTTTCAAAAGCTCAAGAATCATGTCATTTGGATATTTGTAGTGATATATATGACCAATTGATTGAACATTGCTCATGTGTCACATTCCTTGAGTCACTCCTTGTTCTTAAACTTTGGTGCCTTTAACATGTAGTCTTCTCCTTAGCTTCAACACTTCATTTTAATAAGCCTCTTCTGATTTTAAAATTATTTCAATGATCTTACTCTTGCACATAAATAACATGTTAGTAAATCTCAATTAATCAATGTGTATTGTTATCATCAAAATTATCATGTAGCCTTAGGGCTAACATTCTTTGCCTACAAATTGTAAAGAAGCATGAAAAATAGTTAAAATCAGTAATAAAAGCAATAAAAAAAACACAACATAATAACTTGTTTCTTCTTCTTGGGTGTGTCATTTGTGTTTTTCTTTCTTTTTTTAGACTGAATGGTTGAGGTTGCAGCAGTAGAATTTGTATCAGCATGTAGTAGAGATGTTGTTGCCTCTGTCCTTACAGTGGTTTTTCTTGCCTTACACAAACAAAAGCCAAGTTCAAATAAGTTAAACACTACAAAAAAAGAGCAACTTATTTAAGCAGCAGTTAATAAAATCAATATTTTACCTTATTATATTTTGTACGAGGGGGAACTTTGCATGACCTTTTGTTGTGATTATACCCACCACAATTTTTGCATCTCACAGTAAAAAGTTTTGAAGCTGGTGGGTCTTCATCCGAAGCCCTTCTCCTATGTTTCTTAGGCCTTCCTACCTTAGTCCTCATTTTTGGGGGTTCCAAATTGTTATATTGTACATCAGGCCACTCACTTTGATCTGGTATAGGCCTTATATAGTGGTCATAGGCTGCAATAAATCTATCCCTTAATAGCATTTTGTCAACAAATTGGTGAACCTCTATTCTCCTATCATTTGCACAAGCAATGGCATGGATGCAAGGCATCCTAGAAATCTGGAAAAGTCCACAGCTGCAGAACCCCTCACTCAATCTCACAATATGAACTCTCCCTCTACTTACAACTTCAAACTCCAAGTTGCCACACCAAATGACCTCCAGTTGATGACTCCATTTCCCTCTTTCTTCAATTATACTCCTAATCTTAGGACCAATATCTATGTGCCACCTTAGACAATATTTTAACCTTGTAAAACAGAAAAAAATACAAGGAAGTTAAAAAAA
>SNVD02000148.1:0-13135 GCA_013180625.2 Boswellia sacra | reverse complement strand
ATCTGATTCTAGCAGTTTTCGAGAATGGTCTCCCTAAAAGAATCGGTGTTGGATTAGGAGATGTCTCATCCTCTATTTTAAGGACATAGAAGTCTGCTAGAAAAACCAATTGATTCACCTGCACAAGCACATCTTCCACAACTCTTTTGCGATATGCATTAAATGATCAGCAAACTGAATGGTAATACCAGTTTTCGCAAAAGGTCCAAGATTTAAAGAAGCATAAATAGAATATGGCATGACATTAATAGATGCTCCTAAATCTAATATAGCTCTTTCAAACTTGGTATTACCAAGGGTGCATGGAATAATGAACGTACCTGGATCTTTGCATTTTGGAGGAATTTTTCTTTGCAATACAGCTGAAACATTTTCCCCACACTTACTTTCTCATTTCCCTTCAACTTTCTCTTGTTGGTGCATAACTCCTTGAGAAATTTTGTACAACGAGGTACTTGCTCAATAGCATCCAGAAGTGGTATATTTACCTCGATTTTGTGAGAAGTTTCCAGGATTTCTTGCTCTTGTTTCTCCTTCGATTGTGCAAATCTACTAGGAAAAAGTGGAGGAGAAACATATGAAGGAATGGGAGTTATAGGATTAACTTGAGAAGTCAGTGTTTTGTTCATGGTGGATTGGTTCTTAGTTGTGTTGTTTGTAGTTGGTGCATATCATTTCATCAGTTTTGTGAATTCTTTGGCAGGACATCTGAATTGCTCTCCACCTGTCTTTGCAAAGTTATGCAATAAGAATTCTCTCTTGCATTGATCACCATTTGACAAGATAATTCTTCTGAGCTTTGGCCCTCAAATTTGCTCATGCTAGTGGCCAATTGTCCAATTTGATTTGCCAGGTTTTGGATACTTGCCCCAGTTTCCTGCTGGAATTGCATTGTGTTAGTGGCAAGTGCATTAACAATGTCCTGGAGAGACATACCTGAGTTTTGGGAAGCTGGTTGCGGTGCTGGATGTGGCATTGGTGGTGGTTGCATTTGAAAAGGTTGCTGCACTCTAGGTTGATTGAAACCTTGTGGCCGATTTGGTATCACATTTGGAGTGATTGGTTGATGATTCCAGTAACTGAAATTATGTTGATCTTCCCATCCAGCATTGTAAGTGCTAGAGAAAGGATCATACCATTGCCTCGTTTGTCCTGGAAATCCACCCATGGCATTGGCTTGTTCCATATATTCTTCTTGTAAAGTTGGATACATGTCGATTGGATGCTCCATCGTAGAATATATCCCACATTCATAAGATTTTTGCATATCTCCTACAGCCATGTTTTCCACAAGAGAGGTTAGCTTAGAAAGTTGTTGTTCAATGTTCGGAGTGCTTACCTCATTTACTCTCCATGGTACTTGTGGCTCAAATCCGCTACTGAATTGATAGAAGTTTACTGCCATGTTGTCTAAACACAAACAATCAGAAAAGAAAAACAAAGAAAATATGAATCAACAATGAAAACAAAATAACAAATCGATTAGAAAATCAATCCCCGACAACGGCGCTAAAAACTTGATGCGTTCGAAACTAGCAAGTATACTAGTCGCACAACTAATAAAGTGATGAGTAGGATATCGTTCCCACGAGGATATCGTTCGAAACTAGCATGTTATCCTCCTCCACGTTCTCCCCTCTTCAAGTTATGAAAATAAAACCCTAAAATGTGTTTAAATACTCTGCTACAGTAATTTGCTACAGTGCCCCGTATTTAATAACATGCTACAGTGATATATGGAATTACAAATATACACTTCTCATACCATTTTTATCACAACTTTCGGTACACTACATAAATTCGTGAACCGTAAATTTCTCCAGAAAATAGACTTCGAGAGCTTTTCAATGGTATATAGCATGTTATCCGGTTAATTGTATATCGATACAATCAACTCCGAGAAATTGGTTGACTAGCAGAGGTGAAAATGAAGGGTTTTACTCCAATTTTTGTGTAAGTTGCTCCAAAACTCCTACAAACATCAAAACCACACAAAAACATAAAAATACCAAGGAATATAGCAAAGAAACATGGACGAATTGATATGAAAATGATATATAAATAGACACTTATCAGATTGCGACTACGACACTGTTTTTTAAGGCTTTTCAACACTTGGGAGTACCACAGAATAAGTCACTAAGACAAGTCCTAGAGGTAGTCAGAATCACCATCCAGGTAACTGACCATGGGAAATAGTTGGATGACGATAATTGATCCCCTGCTTTGGGACCCAACTACCCATCATCCCTTTAAAGTTAGATTTGGGAAGCTAGGTATGGATCTTCGATCTGCCCGAATGAAGTTCGGCCTCCACTAGGATTTGTTGAGTTTGATATTTTAATCGGTCAATTGCTATCCATCTTCATCCTAGATTCATTTTCATGCATACAATTGATTTTATCTTGATTATTACATGTGAGGTGAGGCATGGCAATTTACAAGCAATTATGGGAATAATGTATAGCAAAATGCTAATACAAGGGAAACGGGGAGAGGATCACATGAATACAGCATCAACAAATATAATGGGAATAAAATATCAATAAATACGATATAAGAACACAAATTAACACCTCTAGTCCTCACCTTTGAAACTCAATAGGACTAACATTGGAAAATGGATTCATCACCAAGCTTCATGACTCTATCCATCATCAAATTAACCTTATACTTATGCCATCGGCCTTCGCAAAGTTAGGTTTCCCACCATCAATTGTGAGCCTACCCATTTCAACAGTCATCATGTCATTTCAATAAGAAGAAAATAAAGCAGACATAATGGCTAGGATAATGATAAAGTGCATAGAAGAGATGTTATTGTGAAGTGGTAAGCGCATGTTACCCATGAGTCTGGTAACAGGACTTGCCATGCAGCCTGTTTGATTACAATGCCTGTTTATTGATTAAACAGAGTCCCATATGTTTTGATGGATCGGAATGGATGACTATTCATAGATTGAATAGCGTTTGTAAAAATGATTTAGACAATTGCTCATGATTTGAATAGTATCCCTCAGATGGTAATAAAATAAAGTAGAAGATGATAAAAAGGTGCAATAAAAGTAAAGTGCAAAAATGTAAAGGTGATAACATAAATTGCAATAACATAAAAGACAATCAAAATAATGTGTGACAAATTAAATTTGGGTAAAATAAAAGATATTAAGGTAAATGAGCATGAAAAGTAAAATACAATAAAGTAAAAATGCGATTATGAAGGGGGGGTCCTTTTCGCAGATGGGGGTCCTTTTCGCAGACAGACCTAAGCCGCAGAGGCTTGGGCTGTGCCAGGAGAGCTGCTACAGGGGTGGCCACCCAGGTAATTTAACCATAGGAAAAGTTTTGAGTGACGAAAGCCTGATCTTTTACTTCTGGACCTAAACTACCTTCAACCTTTAGAGGGGGTTTAGGAAGCTTGGTATGGATCTTTGATCACCCAGACAAAGTCCGACCTCCACTAGGGTATATCAAGGCTATGGTTTTAGATTGTCAATTACTGTCTATCTTTATCCTACTTCACTTCAAATGCACACAACAAGTTTTATCTTTTATTACATGTGAGGTGAGATAGATATAAGCATTCAGGAAAAAGAGTAAAATACATTATATTCAAACATGGGGGAATAAGGGTCGGGACTAAAAACATTCTCCATGACAGGATAAAATAAATGCATAAAAGTAAAGCAGCCTAATACAAAGAAATAAAATAAAAAAGCAATCCCAATATTGCTCCAATGTTGCATGAATGCGCCATGTACTACCGAAAAGGGTCTACCATTAAAAAACAAGTCCTTTGCCAATCAATACGAATCCACTCGTTGTCCAACCAGCCTTATGGCCGTATTCACATCTTAACACTTCAAACCATCACTTCTACTCCTATATCGAATAGATTTCTGACTAACAATGTGAGCCTATCCAATATTGATATAGCCTACATATCCAACCAAACCTCCAATCTCCAAGGCAAGCACCTTGCCATCAATGCGAGTTCGTCTACCAACACTTCAAGCCATACTACGATCGATTTGAGAGTAAACGAGCAACGAGTGCCTTGCCAACAACATGAGACCACTCACCACCCGTTCACTCTCACTTCGATCCAATCCCCTCAAGGCATCATCAATAATACAATAATAACATTTAAAACATCATCACCAAAGCAAAAATGAATCATAAGAAACCTAGCCTCAAACTACATAGACAAAAATGAAAACATGGCACCTGTGGGTGAGGCTTCCATCCCATCCCAAGTGATTGCGACCATGGAATTATTGTCCAAGGCCTTTCGACACTTGGAGTTACCATAAAACAAGTCACAGAGAGTTACCAGAAAACAAGTCACAAAGACGAGTCCTAGAGGTCATCGAAGTGGCCACCCGAGTAACTAACCGCAAAAAATAGTTAGATGATGATAACCGATCCCTTGCTTTGGGACCCAACTATCCATCATCCATTTGGAGTCGGGTTTGAGAAGTTAGGTATGGATCTTTGATTTGCCCAAACAAAATCCATCCCCCACTAGGGTGTGTCGAGTGTGAAGTTATAATTGGTCATGCTATCTATCTTGATTCTAAATTCCTTTTGATGCAATCAACCGATTTTATCTGAATCATTACATATGAAGTGAGGCAGTTCATAAGCATTCATCAATATAAAGTACAATAATATGCAAGGAAGGGGATTATAATCGTTCAATCATAAATAAGCCGAGTGAGAATAAAAATGCAACAAGACAATGCACAAGAAAGTAAACTTGCACTCTTATTTCCTGTGCCGGGCTTAATAGGCCTACTGCTATTGGAGAGTGGATTTGCCACTGTGCATTATAGCTTCATCCATCGTCCAATCACCCCCACGGTTATCAATCTCGACAAGATCAGGTTCCTCACCTTCAGTATGAGTCTATCCAATCTGGTCATCATCACATCATCTAACAAGACTGATGATATAACAAACATTTTGATAAAAAGAGATAAAGTGAAAAAAAGAATGTAATTACGACATGGTGAGTGCACGTCACCCATGGATCCAATAACGTGACTCATCGTGCAACTTGCTTGATCGTGACATCCGCTTATGAATTAAATGGTATCTTTATGACTTTACTAGATTGAGATAGATAACCATTCATAGATTGCATAATGTCCACAAGAATGATTCAGATAGCTGCTCATGATTTGAACGGTATCCTTCAAATGGTAGAACATGGGATGGCCATCCATGAAATATAAGGTATCTGTGATGGTGAATCAAGAGTGTAGTAAAAATAAAGTATGACAAAGTAAAGTGCAGTGAAGTAAATAAGCAAAAATAAAAGTGAAAAAAAGATAAAATGCAATAAAATAAACAGTGAATATCAAAGTGGAGGCATATTAGAGTGGTCCCAACGATCATCACGATCCACCACCACTCGTTTGTATTCACCTAATCTCCATTCTAAGTGCAAATCATAAAAAAAACATAGCAAAATTGGTAAGACAAGAGAGGAAATTTGGTGATTTGCTCTCAAGCTATATCGAATACCAAGTGTTTATGGGCAATTGTTTGAAAACTGGTTGAAAATGAGGGTATGTGTGTAAAGTTTTGAAATAGTGAGGTTGGAAGTGTGCTAGAACAAGTGTTTTTGTAAGAATTTCAAAGAAAGTGGATTTGAAAGTGTTGAGAGGAGGCGTGTTTTTGTAGAAATCTTAAAGGAGGAAGGGTTGGAAAGTGTTTGAAAAGAGGGGTTGGAGGGAATATTTGAGAGTTGGCATGAGAAACAAGGCAAATAGGTGATGTCTAAAAACCGAGAAATGGCCAGAATTTATAAAGGTTTAAGGGAGGCATGCACACTGTGAATAGGGCTTTTATCCTGTCAGAGTGTTTACGACCACGACACTATGTTAAAGCCTCTTTCGAGACTTAGGGAACACAAACGAGCCATGGGCACATCTAGAGAATGGAGTTGCCACCCAATTATTCAATTGGGAATGGATGGGGGCAATCTGATCCCTCGCTTCGCGACTTAAACTACCCTGATCCCTTCAGAGATGGGTTCAGAAAGTTAGGTACGAGTCATTCGACCGGCCCAGATATAAATTCGACTCCACTAGGAAAATACCAAATTAGAATAGCTCGTATTATTACTCAGTTCACTTAGTGTTGTTCGTTTTACGCATACATTTCATAGTTTATCTTCTTTAGTCGCATGAAGTGATTATTCAATTAAAGCATTTGTATATTCGTACATAGAAAGAGGGACGAGAATAGAGTTACAATTCCTTTCAAACATGGGGGAAGGGGAAGAGGATTATATCCATTATTCTTTAATAATCAAATAAAGCAATTTTACTTACAACACTCCAAATATAGCATTCACATAAATCAAGTATTCAATGACAAAAGCATATTCATGCAAATCATACATTTAACATGCAATCAATTCGAGATTTGATAAATAAGGAATTCCTCACCACCATATGTGAGTCTATTCCATGTTTATCAAACCTCCACATGCATATTCATACTTATATCATTCTTTAGTGATGGTCCCTCACCATCAATATGAGCCCATCATCACTTCATAGCATCATTCTAATTAAACTGTATTCATGGTACATTCATACATTCATGAATCAATTAATTCAATACAAAGCCATAATCTAATATCATGGAATTCTAGGCTAAATTTGATAATTCTATCATGACATTCTAGCCTATTGCTATTCTAGCATAATTCATATTAATTTAGTGCAATTCAAGCTTGATCATAGTTATCAATAGCAAACAAGTCATTCAAGGGTAAAATGGTAATTCTTATGTATTCTATTTTTTTGGAAAAGTTACTTAGTAATATAAATCCAAAAAAGTTATAATGTACAAAAATCCGAGGGGCATACCCCAAGAATTACAAAAGGACGTAAAGTCCAAACATACAATCCAACAAAAAGATAGAAAATGAAGGCCACAAGCGGCCTAAACAAAGTAAAAAAGCCACAAACGACCTTAACAACATAAAAGAGAAATGATCACAAATGGTCTAAAACATAAAAATACAAGAGCTTTAACCCTTCTTGTTTTTCTTTTTCTTACCCTTCTTTACCGGGGTAGCTGGGGTGTCCGAATGGGTATGGTCAATCCTATCAGGTTGATCATCCTCACTGAGCCCAATCAAAGGTTCAAAACGAGTGGGAGAAGACTCAGTAGGTATCTGCCCTGAGGAAATAGATGCCTCACGATTTGTAGAACATTTGATAGTGCCCAAAAGTCTACCCTCGTCGGTCGCAAAAGGAGATAGAGAATTAGAATCTAAAATTGACTCTACACTCGGAAGTGTAGTAGCCTTCAGAGGCTCAACTTGCACTACAGAAACTTCTGGGATAGCAACTATTTTGGTGCAATCAGTGACCTTGGTCACATCCTTTTCTTTTCTCAAAGGGGTACTATCAGAGGTGCTAGCCTCATTCTTATCTGGACTTGAAGTCTTTACCGGTTCTGGACAATGATGACCAAACTGGCAACATTTGGGGCAATGTTTTGGAGTCCACTCATATTCAACTTGAATTTTGATGGGCTCTGGAGAGAGTTTGCACCTGAACTCAAAGTTCTTAACTCGAGGGCGTCTTGCATCAATAAAAACACAAACCCTCGCATACTCTAATCTAGATAGATCAGAAGTCGCCTTATCACAAGATTAAGGTTCTCCAACCATGCTGGAGATAATGCTAAGGCCTTTGGCTGTCCACAAAGGAAACGGCAGGCCATACAAACGGATCCAAACTGGTAGTGTCCAGAATGCTGTAAGATTGAAATCCAGATGCGGATGCCATTGCTGCAGGTAAATGAGTTTACCTCCAAACATCCAAGGACCTTGAGCAATGATTGCATGTACCTCATCTTCAGTTCTAAAACGGAAGATGAGAAATCCCTTATCCGTGGAACGGACGTCCTCAAGACCACTAGATTTTCATGCACGCATCACCATCGAACGTGTAGCATGGAAGTGCATCCCGAAAAGAATCCAACAAGACATCTATGCCATTCGGCTAAATTCTCGTCGACAATCTCATCTGGAATCTCAAGGACTGTACCCGGTTTCTTAAGAGTAACCGGACTCAATTTGCATCGGGTACTCGAATCAGTAATCTTGATTTTATCAGCCCAAGAGCCAGTAGTTGTCTTGGATGGATCCATCAAGTGAATTACAAATCAAATACAATGCAAACTCATAAAAAAGAGATGAAAAAACGAAAGCAAACCAGGCACCGAAGCGGCTTGGCTTCCAAAGTCGTCGTCACCTCTTTAAAAACGATAATCCGCAAGGAATCAGGAAATCGACCAAGAAGCAAAGTTCCATGAAATAACCTGAAGAACAATCTGGGTGGGGCTTATGAACAGTATCTTCGGTAAATGAATAGTAACCACCGCGGTGAACAGTAAAATCCGAATTGAAGAAGCGGCGATTTGAGGGGTTTCTGGTTAGAATTAGATGACGGCCAAGAAGAAAAGTTGGTCAGTGTTACCCGATCTACTAGATGGTGGCGAAGGTGAGATACAACTCGCCGTTTTCCGGTAAGAGGTGGTAGTGAATAGTAAATCCGAAACTTTGAGGCCTTGAACGGAGGTGTTGTGGCGCGAATCTGGTGGTGCTGATAAAGGGAAACTTGTAGAACGTCGCCTGATCTACAAGAATTTGATGGAGGTGAGATGCCACTTGTCGGTGACAGCGGCGGGCGACGGTGAATAGTGAAAAATCCGAAACTTTGTGGCCTAGAACGGAGGTGATGCGGCGCGAATCTGGTGGTGCTGATGAAGGAAAACTTGTAGATCGAATCAAGACCAATACGATGATGGTAAAGGTGGCGTCCCACTCGATCGCCGTCGGTGATGAATAGTGAAATCCGAAACCTTTTTTTACAAATTTAACCGTTTTGCTGCTGGAAACTGAGGGCGACCCAGAAGAAAATTTGTCTTAGGATATCCCAATCTACAACATATGTAGATTTGAAAGGCTGATTCGCAAATTGGCCGGAGTGAACAGTAACTCCGGCGACCCTAATTGCGAGAAAATTTTTCTCCCCCTTCCCCCCCTCCTGATGCTCCCTTCGTCATTCCTTATGTATTCTATGCTATTTCCTAGCATTCATCAAGGCGAATATAAATTCTCTTAGCATGATTCTAATCATATGCTCCTAAGCATGTTTCTAAGCATTCATAAAGAAATTAAATTCCTAAGAATGTTTCTAAATAATGAAAGGAAATATGACTTACCTTGACAAGCATTTCCACATTGCAAAATAAATAAAGGATTAAACAATTCTATAAAATCCTAAACATGCTTCTAAGCATGAAAATAAATCATAAACATGCTTATTCTAAGCATAAATAAACCTAAACATGCTTAATTCTAAGCAAGAAAAATAAAGAAGAAAATATGAGGGAGAAGAGAAAACTGCTCTTAGGAGATATCATTTCCGGGTTTAGAGCAATATAAAACGCCCAAAAATATTAAACTAGAACTTTTTGGAATTCTTACAAGTGTGTCCTAGAGGGAGGGAGAGATTTTTGGATGCCTTGAGAAGTGTGCCCAAGGTGTGCTTATATAGGTTTTCCTTGGAGTGAAAAAGTGATAAAAAACCAATGTGGGATATGGATAAATAGTACCACATGAACAGTACCATATGAACAATGCTTTAGCCGTTTGGCCCTTCCTATTATACCATTTTGTAATAAAGTCCCTTCTGACCTTTATCTATTCAATTGCTAATAACTTTTGGAGTTCCACTTCGATTCATGATTCACAAATTTTATGAAAATTAGATATCAGTAGCTTCACAACGGTATACGAGTCATCTTTAGATTCCTCTTGGATTATTTTTTGTGATTTTTTGAAATCATACATCAGTTTTCGAGACCTTTCATCAACCTCATCTCACCTTTCCTTTCTTGGCCTCCAAGGGCATTTTTGTCATTTTCTCTGCTCGACATTCATGTTCATTCTTTAACCGAGCCTCAAAATTCAGTGTCTACACACGTGTCAAGGACACATGCGCACGCGTGTGTCCCACACACATGGGCGTGTAAGGCACATGTGCCAAGCTCTCTTTCAGATGCCAACCTTCTCTTTCAGGCGGAATTTGCACCTTTTAGATGTGCATCCTCTTTCTCACACGCGCGCTCGTGTTCTCCTTCATGCGTGGACTAATTTAGTTTTCAGGCGTAATTTTGGGCTTTTTTCTACGGGGTTTGGGCTTTTTTCATTGCAATTGGGCCTTCTCTTTTAGAAGTGGGAAATTTTTTCTTTTAGGGGAACTGCCATCGTACCCCCGGGTGGTAAGACCCCCCTTCTAACCTCCCACAGTGACCTCATGGTGAAGGTCGACCTGCATATGCGTCAGTGAAAGGTGTTGGGGCGTAGAGGGCATAAACACGACTTTCAATCAAGATCCCACTTTGATTGGTGTCCTCTTTGGTTTTTTCTTTTTTCATGTAACTATGCTTTGTATTTGTGGTTGGGTTTTGTGTTTAGGGTATTTTTAGTCCGCTTCCAAATTAACAGTCCACTTTACTCAATGTTGTTTGGTCATCATCATTGGGCTTAAACCATAAGCAAAATTTTTATGCTTACAACACCATAATAAAACATGTCAAAATAGCCTACTTCTCATGCATATTTAACATTTTGAAGGAAACAAAAGTAGTTTTAAACCTCATACATGCTTACACTAACCATAAACTTCATTTTCATTACATTAACTAACTTAAATACTTGCTAACTAAACAACTTCAATAGATAACCCACTGTTCATACGAGCATACAAAATGAAGGAAAACAGATATATATTATCAAAGAAACAAAGTAGCCTTAAACTTAACATGCATTTCCAGCTATAAATTATGAAAGTCGCTAAAAACTTACAAGAATCATCATAAAATGTCAAAATTCATAATAAATATGGAAATGACATGAAAATTACTCATATAATCACATTTTAGCAACAAAATGGCAAAACAAAGCATATCAAGTCATATTAGTAAAACCCCATTCAAAAAGTTTGTAAAAACTCATAAAAAGCAAATATAATGACTAATAAGCACTAAAGAAACAAAACAACATAAAGAAAATGAGCATTTAATCATAAAAGAGACATGGCAACGTATTCATTACCCTTGGGCTCACCAAGTCATCAAAACAAAGTTAGACTTTACAAAACTCAAAGTAAATAGGCTTAAAAGTTCACTAGAAAGACATTTCAAGGTGCAAATGGGTAGAAATGGGTGTTTTTAGGTTGATTTTAGGTGGGGAAATCAAGAAAATGGTGTGGCTCTACTCCCAAAGTCGGCCTCCAAAACTAGTTACAGTGAAAAATGGGTTTTTTATATACTATGAAACAATTGAAGTACACCAATTTAAACTGGCACAAGCTTTTCTCTCGCTCTTTTTTTTTTTTTTTAGGTAAAAAACCCTAGTTTCCAACCCTTTTGTCTTTAATCCTAAACTTCAATTTTCAGTGCTTTTGCACTCTAAATTCTGTTTTGACTTGCCTCATGATTATCATCATCAGACTTTAAACCATAAGTGACTCTTTAGTGCTTACAACAATTTTACCCTTTGCTTTGGAAGGGTTTGTGCTTACAGTTTTACCCTTTACTTTGGAAGGGTTTGTGGAACACAAACATTGAGAAGGTATACTATAAGCATACTTACCTATTTGGTGTTTGAACTTCATTATCCTATCAAACACTGCTACATGTGGATTAGGGATTTTACCGACCATTGCTACAAGCTCGTTATGGATACTTTCATCTGGGTGTATATGCTTTCACGAGGACCTTTTTTAGTATAGATGCTTTTATCTAATGCTTATACTTTCATGACGACTTTGTTGAGTCTCGATGCTTTCATCCAGGTGCCTATGCTTTCACGAGGGCTCTGTTAAGTCTGGATGCTTTCATCTAGGTGCCTTACTTTCATAAGGGCTTTGCTGAGTCTAAATGCTTTTATCCAAGTGCCTGAGCTTTCACGAGGGCTTTGCTGACTCTGGATGCTTTCGTCTTGGTGCTTGTGCTTTCATAAAGTTTGGATGCTTTCATCTTGGTGCCTATGCTTTCACAATGGCTCTGCTGAGTCTAGATGCTTTCATCCAAGTGTCTGTGCTTTCACAAGGGTTTTACTGAGTCTAAATGCTTTCATCCTGGTGCCTATGCTTTCACAAGGGTTTTACTAACTTTGAATGTTTTGATCCTGGTGCTTGTGCCTTCATAAGGGCTTTGGAAGGTCTAGATGCTTTCATCCTAGTACCTATGCTTTCACAAGGGTTTTACTAACTTTGAATGTTTTGATCCTGGTGCTTGTGCCTTCATAAGGGCTTTGGAAGGTCTAGATGCTTTCATCCTAGTACCTATGCTTTCACAAGGGCTTTATTGACCCTATGTGCTTCCATCCTGGTGCCTATGCTTTCACGAGGACTTTGTCGAGTATGGATGCTTTTATCTTGGTGTTTATGCTTTCACGAGGACTTTGTCGAGTATGGATGCTTTTATCTTGGTGTTTACGCTTTCATGAGGACTTTGTCGAGTATGGATGGTTTCATCCAAGTGCCTGTGCTTTCACGAAGGCTTTATCGACTTTGGATGCTTTCATGCCTATGCTTTCATAAGGGCTTTGCTGGGTCTAGATGCTTTCATCCTAATGCTTGTGCTTTCACAAGGATTTTGCCGAGTCTGGATGCTTTCATCCAGGTGCCTGTGCTTTCATGAGGGTTTGATTGATTCTTGGATGCTTTTGTCCTTATGCCATTGGGTCTTGATCTAAGTCTGAATGCAGATGCTTTTGTCTTGATACTTCATGTACCACTGAGTAGTTTTATCTATTATGCTCCATCGGAGATCAGATATGCTTTGATTCTTAAGTCTCTTGGGGTCTTTCTAGGCCTTAATTTTGATATTAACATTTGATTTTCATCATTAGGGAGTTTAGTGTATCATTCAAAGTTTGCTCATTGATTCTCCACTTTAGGATCTTGGCCTATCACTTACATATTTTTGGGATCTAAGTGTTGTGCTCATTCTATTAGGATTTGATATTATGACCCTTTGATGTCACAAAAAATTTTGTGGTTCTATTAAGGATCATGTTACATGTTTATGT